>MU185537.1:66655-110509 GCA_016904865.1 Pissodes strobi
GATGTCAAATTATTGATATTCTCTCGTATATAAATGCCATGAAATGGTTAAACAGTTTCATTAGACGAATTTTTTTCTCTCTTTTTCATGAAGAAATTTAACTGCTTAGGGCTTTCGCGGGTTTGTTTGGTGTAAAAGTGATTGAGGACAAGCTGGCCGGGGTTTTGGTGCTTGGAGGCAACGATAGCAAGTGATATCTTCTCGTATACAACGATGGGAAGTTATTAATATCTTCTCGTATATAAATGCCATGAAACTGTTGGGCGAACAGTTTCATCGAACGATTTTTTTCCATCGAGAAATTTAATTGCTTAGATCTTCGTTCAATTTGTTTGGGGTAAAAGTGACTGAAGACAAGCTGGCCAGGGTTCTGGTGCTTGGAGGCCTCGATAGTCAGTTATTAATATCTTTTCGTATATAAATACCATGAAACTGTTGGGCGAAGAGTGTTATGAAACGATTTTTTCCTTCTTCTCCATGGAAAAAATTAAATGCTTAGGGCTTTGTGCACTTTGTTTGGGGTGGGGTTTGACGAGGGATTTTGGTGCCTGGAAGCAACGATGGCAAGTTATTAATATCTTCTCGTATGTAAATGCCAGGAAACTGTTAGGCGAGCAGTTTCATGGAACGAATTTTTTGTCTCTCTTTTCCATCGTGAAATTTAATTGCTTAGGGCTTCGTCCAATTTGTTTGGGGTAAAAGTAATTGATGACAAGTTGGCCAGGGTTCTGGTACTTGGAGCCAACGATGGCAAATTATTGATATTCTCTCGTACATAAATGCCATGAAATGGGTAAACAGTTTCATTAGACGAATTTTTTCCCTCTTTTTAATGAAGAAATTTAACTGCTTAGGGCTTTCTCGAGTTTATTTGGTGTAAAAGTGATTGAGGACAAGCTGGCCGAGGTTCTGGTGCTTGGAGGCAACGATAGCCGGTTAGTGATATCTTCTCGTATATAACTACCATGAAACTGTTGGGCAAACAGTTTTTTTGAACGTTTTTTTATCTTTCTTCTCCATGGATAAAATTTAAATGCTTAGGGCTTTGTTCACTTTGTTTGGAGTGAAAGTGATTGAGGACAAGCTGGCCCGGGTTTTGGTGCCTGGAGGTAACGATGGCAAGTTATTAATATCTTCTCGTATGTAAATGCAATGAAACTGTTTGGCGAACAGTTTTTTTTGTCTCTCTTTTCCATAGAAAAATTTAATTTTCTGTCTGTCTGTCAAACAGCTTTTTAGATAGGCAAGCAGACAGCTTTATAGACAGCTAAGGCAGCTTTATAGACAGGCAGCATTTTATATGGCTTAGACAGCTTTATAGACAGCTTTTAGACAGACAGCCTAGATAGCTTTATAGGCAGCTAAGACAGCTTTATAGACAGACAGACAGCTTTTTAGACAGCTGAGACAGCTTTATAGATAGACAGGCAGCTTTATACAGTGTGTCCAAAAAAGTATGCAACATATGGGAAACTTCTTTATTATTGAATTCTCAGAAAATTTTATTCTTCATAAAAGTTGGTGCTTGGCCTAAAACAGTAAACGAATATTTCAAATTTTACGTACTGCTTTTAGTGCGGACGCAAATGTCATTTTTCCGAAATCGCGTCAAGAGTAAAATACCTTAATTTATAAAGATGCAGCAAAATCTTATAAAAAAAAGTTTTTCCAAATTAAAAAATTAATCCAAATATGAAATTTGAGTTAAGTACATCCATTTTTAATTTCCCTTTTTTTTCGATTTTTTTCTCAAACGTTACGCCATACGTGAATGCTTTGTTCTTTTGTTATTAGTATACTTACCAAACAACTTCAAAATTTATTTAAAATAGACATTCGTTACATAGTTGCATAATGTTTCAGTTTTTACAGAGATAAAAGCCAGTGTAGGTATCAGTGTGTTGCAAACACATTTAAACAATTTTGGTCCAAAATAATTGTCCACATTAATTATTACAAAATACAATTGGAATGACTGACTCGATAATAATTAATTTCATATGTCAGAGCGAAGTAAAATTATTGCTATTTATTTGTTTTTATTCCAAATGCATGGCCTACTCTTCAAGACCAAATATTTTATATGGCTTTTTAGGATACTTGGGCATATTTTACTCATCGGGTGCCAAAGATATAGTATATTATATACCTAGGTTGAGAAGTAAGCTATTATTTACCGAACACTTTTATATCCTGAGGCGCGGAGTGCCGAAGGATATAATGTGCGAGGTTAATAATGGCCTTCTCAACCGAGGTATATATAGATTTTTTTTTACTACTAACACTGATATATTACCATATTTGATTCGATTTGATTTTTATATTAGTCAATTTCTACTTATTTTGCAAATAGTTTGAAATATCAAGTAGCCTGGAAGTTCAGTTGTCTAACTGACAGATATCGTAACAAAAAGCGTTTTTTCACGAGCTAACTACAATTAACCACGGCATACTACAGGATACTACTTTGTTTTCACGAGGATTAATTTAATTGTGGTAAGTGAAGGGAAGTTTCGTGACGTCACTATTACATCATCATTTTTCAACTACGGCTTACTACAACTTACATACGTTACGAGGTGTGGTACTCGAGGTTTTGATGGCGGATTAATTTTGAAACGTTATACATGTGAAATGTGTGTTTTTCCATTCTGAACAAGTTTGTAAATTATACGATACGTTCATGAAATTCTTCTATAGAAGCCTCATACGCATCGGAATTCCCACACAAATGTGCCCCAAATGGGATTTTGGGCAGCATAAAGTATCCTGAACATATTCATCGAAAAAATACCATTAGTTTGCTTATCTCCAGAGGCCACCATTCTGTCGTTAAAAATATGAGTAAACGTTCTGCACTGATCAAACTGATCATTTTCAAATAAATATGCAAAATATCTATATTCTTTTCTAGCAATGCAAGACCTAACTACGGTATTTTGGCGAAGACAGAAGCAGACAGTACAATTTGTGGTGGGGTGCCCGCTTGGCACTTACTTCAGTATTACTTGTAGTTAACCGTGGTTACTCGCCAAAAAAAAATTTTTTGACAAAATCGCATTATTAATAAGAATATTATGGGGAGTCATGAAAAGTGAGTCATACTGTATATAATTTTTTTACTAATAGCACTGATACAATCCTTATCATTATTTGAATTGATTAGATTTGGAAATTAATCATTTCCTACTCATTTTTCAAATAATCCGAAATGACAACTAGGTGTCAAACTAACAAGTTTGACATTTTGACATTTTCCGTTTCCGTTTCATTATTGACCTAGGTTTTTTTTAATATTATTATTTACCTAGGGTGAGAAATGTTACTTCTCATTTGAGGAATGGAGTAAATAATGGTGATTTGTCATGTTAGTAGTAAAAAAAATAAATTATTAGTTGTTTTACATGAAATGAAAAGAGTTGGGTCTATTCATGATTTTGAGTGGGCAAAATTTTGAATCAAAAGTGTTTTAATGTGTTTGCAACACGCTGATACCTAAACTGGCTATTATCTCGGGAAAAACTGCAACATTATGCAACTATGCAACTAACTTCTATCTTAAATAAATTTTGAAGTTACTTGGCCAGTATACTAATAACAAAAGAACAAAACATTCTCCAGTGGCGTAACGTTTAAGAAAAAATTGAGAAAAAAAAAGAAAAATTAAAAGTTGAAGTACTTAACTAACTCAAATCTCATATTTAGATTACTTTTTTAATTTGGAAGAACTTTTCCTGATAAGATTTTGCAGTATCTTTATAAATTAAGGTACTTTACTCTTGACGCGATTTCGGAAAAATGACATTTGCGCCCGCACTAAAAGCAGTACAGAAAATTTGCAATACTCATTTACTGTTTTAGGGCAAGCACCAACTTTTATCAGGAATAACATTTTCTGAGAAATTAATAATAAAAAAGTTTCCCATATGTTGCATACTTTTTTGGACACACTGTATAGACGTGCCATCCCAAGTCGCCAAAAACATCGCGGATTATGCGCGATAAGCCTCCTCCCGGTGTGGAGTGGCGTAAAACTTTCTTTGTATCCCTACTAGCGTTAAGATTCAAAGACGACAAGGGGTTCATGTTTAGTGTGGAATGGTAAAATAATAAATTTCTCGGAGACATAAGAATCTCCAAAAAAATTTGAACGGGCAAATTATATCTGGAATTGTTGTATAACCAATATTTTGTAAGAACTGCCACTACGAGTAGGTATATACAGGTATATACAACAGGTGCTCGTGGTGGTCATAACCTAAGACTAGTACGGGAGATTCTAGACGAAAAATATTATATATGGATAGGGAGACAGGGTCCAATCCGTTGGCCCACTGCTAGTCCCGATTTAACCCCATTGATTATGGATTCTATTATCTCTCTGTGGGATTGTCTACAGAATAGTCTGTTGTAATAGAAACCTCAATATAACCAATCTAGAAAGAAAAATACTACAAATTGCAACAAAATGTTTCAATAACACTAGCAGTTGGATCGATTAACATTTTCTTAAATTAATTAATTATAATAGAACTAAATTTCCTGTTTTGATAACATAACCTGCAGATAGCGTTCAAATCATAAACGGAATTCCTATACCTTTAGTAACTGAAAGACTGGTGCAATATTTTTAGGGAATTACTCCCATTCTAGTTATACATTTCTGATAGGGATAATACGTTTTCTATCCATTGTTCAGTCAAGCATAATCATTGCCTGTGACTGAGACAAACGATATAACGAAGCATTCACACGACAAGCACTTCCGGCCGATTTTTATTCTTTTCACAAAACGTATCGCTTTAATCATTACGGGGCGAGCGGCGCTCTTGTTATGCCGCTATAAACCAGTTAGAGGGAATAATATTCAAGCACATTGTGGGCGAAGTTTATGTAATCCTTGCAAGTTATGCTTATTTGGTTTTATTATAACCGCATTTGTGAAGCTCGAAATAAACTTCGTAGATTTGTGAGGAAATAGTTTTTAGGTAATATCAATGCAAATCCCGCTTTAGATATATAAATCACGCATAGGATCGGAAACTAGATTTCTTCTTTATGATAATTTGTTGCCTGTATATTACAGAACGCCACAATTTTTTTTATTGCTGGAAATGTACTAGTCTTGGATATTTCTTTTATCCACTGATTCCGAAAATACCTGGTTTTTATTTCGTGGCAGCTCTAGTGCTAATCGATTTTGGTTCTGATGTAGCGAAAGTTCATTTATTTAATTAAGTATAGCAATTGTGCGCCATTTTGTAATGAAATTGATCAGTTTGGTGTCAATTTATAACGAAATACTAGTTGTTTAAATGCATGAGACACGTTTTTATTCTTCGTAGGGGGTTGGTCGACGTTCTTTTATTAGCAATAATTTTTTTTTGTGTATTGGGGGCGGCAGAGTTCCTAGAGGCAATGCGAACTGAATATGAATACTTAGATATAAATAAATATAAAAATAAGAATATCAGAAATTTGCCCTTATAATTCGTGTCTCACACACCTCAATCTTGCGATAAATTAAAGAAATAAATTTCAAAACAAAAATATATTAATTATACAATTAAATTACAGATACGATTGAGGAAATTTGAAATGGAGTTAATCAATATAATCAAAGGTCAAATACAATTGATGAAATTATTTGAAATAAAGTTTATGAATAAATTTGACTTAGTAATGAAAATTAAAATTAATTGTGACCGATTAAAAAAAAGGAATGAATAAGCGTTATTTTAGGTATTTACAATATGTTTATCTTCTGATTGGCTAATACTTAGCTTGCCCAATTATTCTCTAACCATGCAATTATATTGGAACCTCTACTGGAACCGCTTCTGCCTGTTTCCAAATTAGTATCTCTTGGTATTATCGAGGACTTATTTGTTTCCCCAAGTATGGATTCCCTCAGAAGACTTTGTGCAGCAAGTGGACGAACAGCTGCTACTTGCCAAGCACGATGTTTTCATACAGCCAATGTTGAATACATGCAAGAGAAAATAACCTAGTCTTAGACAAATGTATATCGTTAATTAAATAATATTTAGGGAAATATCATGTGAACATCAGTGACACTGGTAAATACATGAGGAAGCAATCAACAAATTGAAAATTTACTGGTAAAAGCAGATATAATCAGAGACTTAAATTACAATGTAAAGTTGAGCAAAATTATAAATAACTACTGTTACTCAAGATATCCTTTTCTTTACTTTAAAATATGAAATTCTAAAGAAATAAAGACTGAAATTTAAAATTCAAAAGAATAACGTTCCAATTCAGTGACTCTCGGTAAATCTAAATAAAAGATAACATGAATTTGATAATAAATAGAAAAATAGAGGTACAACCACTAATAACAAGTAACTCAAAATAAGTAATTGCTATTACTTTTTATTTCGACCCTTGACACATAAACGATAATTGAGCGTAATTACGCCTCAATTAATTAAAGATAAATTTAAGATAATCACTATCTCGCTTCGAGATAGAAATTTAGATAAAAGATAAAAAACCAGATAATTTTACATATGTGAGATTAACCTCTCATAAATGCAAAGTAATGTCGGTACATCAGTGTTGAGACGAGACAGGGCGAGTGCTAATAATTATATACTTGATGTAACAAATAAAGTGAAAATTTAATTAAATAAGCCTGAAAAGAAAAAATATTAAAACCAGCAATAATATGAGGGAAAATTCAGATAAATTCTACTGAAAATCGAATTTACTACCTTTGCAGGAATATATAGAATCTACTCCAAGAATTCACCCAAATAATACTGTTCAATTTGAAAGGAAATACGTAAAATAATGTGCGTAGCCATTAAACGATGAAATAATTACGTTTTGGACTAAGCATCTTTCAAATTACATGAATTTCATTAATGAGAGACGCAAATATTCACCAATAAATCGGTATTCTTACCCATCGGTCACGACAGTAATTCAAAATTATTGAAGATGTAAGCTAATAAAAAATGGAATATAGCAATGCTAAATTCTTGCTTTAGTCGAATAAGACTAAACCAATCATAAACAAATAGTAGTTATGTATTTAAAAATGAAAGAATTAGTTAAATATACTGCAAGATGAATTAAATATTTCAAGATTAAAAATCAGCACTTACCCGTCTGGCGTCTCGACACAAGATAAACGATCTCGCTTTCAAAATTTAAGACGTTCGACAAATTATGCTTGCCGCTGTATTATTGGCTAATTTATATCATGTGATCACTACTATAAATTACGTGGCGTCAAGCTATAGAAATACCCAATATTAAATATAGCAAAGATAAACCCATTCGTGAATAGATGTCACTGGCAACTTAAATATTAAATATGGTAATCTATAGTGAAATAAATTCACAAATGGTATATACGAAATAGCGTACTAATGCTTCTAGAATCGTTACTTGCACGAAATAAATCCATTCGTGAATAGATGTCACTGGCGACTCAAATATCGAATACCGAAAATCATCTGCAAATGAACCGAAGTTTTAGTGGAGCGGAATAAGCATATATTCCGTTACACTGATAAAAGGTAAAAATATTAATGAAATAATGATATCTTTGGCTCTACAATGCTGAATGTGATCCCTAGAAGCTTTAAAACATTATAAAAAAGTTAAAAAGTTACATACTTTTTAAAACGAATAGACAGCTGTTGCATTAAATTTGAACAATTGAAACGTTTGTTACTTGAATGCTACAGTACGCAAGATATTAGACATTAATTGGCACGATATCTCTCGCCTATTCCGCTCACAGACCCAACTCGGGAATTGCAGTTCACGAGAACATATTTCTTGGGAGATTCCTGCCTAAAAGTACTCAAGTCGAATCCAAGATAGATCTGTCAAAATTTTAAGTCAAGTGACTTTTAAAGCTAAATAGTTATAGTGCCTTAAAGTGTTTAGTGAAACTAAGATAAACCAAGAACCTTAAATAATTATCTCATGAAATTACCAAACCTAAACATAAATTAAAACAATTCAAACCTTACCTCAACCGAAAAGACATTTTAATTGTCTCTCATTAAGTCTTTGACCAATAGACGTTGTTATTGTTTTACCGAAGTACCTTCTTTATTATCTTTTCTCACCTGACGTATATCCATCCATAATCTGAGCTATACAACTTGCAAGCCAACCAAGGCGTGGCGTCACCGATAACTTAACGTGACAATATTTTTCAACGCCTGTTAGATAATATGCTTATTACGGCTTCGTTTGCGATTATTCACACCTATTGAATAATGAATACTCATCCATTATCCAGAGGCTGTGGCCAATCATAAGAATATGCATTATTACGCAGTGTGCTTTAAATAATTTTATTTTAATTGGAGACAAAAAAAATCGAACTGTCATGCCATAGAGAAATAAGTTGCGCGTGTAACTCGAGATTCTGATCGATACCAACAGAAACGTTGAAAGACATATCCTAATTAATATACCCCTAAACATTATCTTTGCACAAACAATGCGATATTATGCTCCCCGTTAAAGTCTGCCTCGCAAGGAAATGAAATATATACGTTCTAAAGAAAATGTTTTGCGAGAGGAAAATGGGTTGAATGTAATCTAAAGAGAAAGTGGTAATTTGCTAATTGCGTTATTAGGAATTATAGGAGCTAAGAGTTCAGTTAAGTTTAAGTAGCTTCAAAACTTGAACAGTATATCCTTCAAAACAAGAATGCTAAATTTTGAAATGAATAGGAAGTGCACCGTAAATTTCCTTTTATGGATTTAGTGCTATTTAGTAAGTTCTATTATATCAATAGTTTAAGAAGTTAAATGTACCATAAGAGTAAATAACTTAAAAAATATGTCAGTAATAAAGCCTTATGATTCTGTTTAGCCCCTCCTAGTAAATTAGTTCTTACAAAGAGTTTACTGAAATGTTCTCGTAAAACTATTTGCTCCTAAAATCCATCTCAATTTTTTTTTTATTTTTTAGCACATTAATTTTTTTACTCGAAAATTTTAAAAAATTAATAGGGGTGGAGATGCTGTAAATAAGTACTAGCAGTAACACAAATATTAATGGTATATTTAATAGTAGGACTATAGAAATATAATAATAATGTGTGACACATTGCAAAACAACGCTTGCATAATGAAATATTACAATCTTGACATAATGTTGTCTTGTCGTCTTGGTTCGTATCTTATTATCAGTACACCTTCTACACCGCATTACAGAGGCTCCTGCGTTTTTTAGTGATCCTTCCATTTCCATGGATAATAGATCTCTTCTCGCCATCGCCGCCTATAAGTTCTTTTGCCAATTCAACGATAAACTGGAGAACAGGAATCTCCTTTTATTCCCTTCATTTGAGACAACCAATGCATCTGCAGTGGTCCTCCTCACCAAAAACTTTTTTTTTCCGCCATTACTTGGACTTGCGACCCATTTCATCCATCATTTTGTCGGCCCACCCATAATTTGTCTGTGGAAAGAGAAACCATTTCCGGGCTACTGGCGTCAATTTTTGTCTCATCTTATTCACAGTTATCGTCATTGGTTTGTGACGATTGCTCAAAAAGAAGACCTCATTCGTCTCTTGCCACTTTGTATATAATAAACCTTCCCTATAAGTCTTGAACAGACTTGATATGGTATGGTATGGTGTGGTATGATAGAAAGGTCGCTCGGCAAGATCGCCCTTCAACACATCCACCCCAATTGATATTTTGTATATACCATTCTATATTACACGAAAACTCCTAACTCTTTCGAAAACCTCAGAGTGTTTCGAGGGTTGAGCTTTTATAGATATCCAGGTGCTACAAGGACATTTTCGAGATGCTTCAATCTTTGCCGAGTCAGTGCCTGATATTCGCAGAGTAGGTGCGTTGACATTTCAGCCATTGTTTGGCAGAATCTGCATTGTTTTTCAGTGGTTTTCCCCATTTTCTTGAGGTGGTACCTCCAGGGGCCATGTCCAGTGAGATGGTCTACGACCAGTTGTATCTTATTTTTTGCAGCTTGGGAAGCTTTTACACTAAAAAGCTTAAAGTTAGGCGGGAGAGAGATGAGTCTTTTGGCCTATCTCTGCCCAGGTGCATTGCCCAATGTGTCTATTTCCGCCCTTTTTCCCAATTTCTGAGTTCATTCATTACGTCTCCTCTAGTGATGCCACATAATGATTCAGGCCCGCAACAGGCATTCTTTGCACCTTTCCGTGCGAACTGATCAGCGGCTTCGTTGCCTTCCACACTCTCGTGCCCTGGTACACAGACTCTGTTTCTGTTTGCCAGTTGATCTGCAGCCGTCCGACAATCTCACATTAGCCAGTAGTTGGTTCTGCTAGACGCTAGCGCTTTTAAGGCTGCTTGAATAGAATATAGATCTTTGCACCTCTTAGGTATTTTTTGGCCCATTCAGAGTAGGCTATATTAATAGCATTTAGTTCCACTTGAAAGATGGTGGGAGTGTTTCCTAAAGATGCAGCGATTCGACACCTAGGTCCGTAATCTCCGGATCCCACTCGTTTCATCTTTGATTCATCTGTGTACTTGACAAGTGATCCCCTCTCTAGTTGTTTTAATCTTTCCCCTGTAGTATTGCGGTTATTCAATTACCACTTCAAAAGAACCATCAAAATTGAGTTGTCTTCATTGTATCGGTTGTGTTACAATAATTGTAGAATACAAACTCTACATATAGGTATAAAATTGGACTCCACACTACTTAGACATTAAAACTACAATTCAAAAATTCACCAATATTGAAAAATGCGTTCTTAACAAGGATGTCATGAACTTCCTGTTTAAAACTTTTGAATTAGAGATTTCTTATCTGCTCTGGTAATTTATTAAAAAACTTAATTAACCAGTATCCAGGCCCGCTCTGACACCTCCTTAGACGCCAGAAGTCTGGCACAACATCGCCTGTATTGCGCGTCTCGTACTGGTGAACATTTTCGTGAGCTCTGTAGAGATGCAGGTTGGATTGTATGTATAGTAGGCTTTGCATGATGTAAATGGCTGGAATGGTGAGTATATCCAGATCTATAAAGGCACGCCTACAATCCTCCCTGAACCTCAAACCTGCCAAAATTCGAATTGCCCTCCTCTGTAGACCAAAAAGATGATCAGTGCTAGAAGAATGACCCCAGGCATACGAAATATGGGAATGAAATACGCCGAAGTAAGCTGTGATATGCGCTTCCTGCCAGTCTTGATCCAACCGAGCGAACATGGCTATCCCATAGCAGTCGTCGGTCAACATGCACTCCCAGGAGTTTAGTGCTCTGGGTGTCAAAATTCACTCCCTCAAGACTCCACATAGAAAATACCGCCCTCATCGTTTTATCCCTGTTAAGCAATAGCTCATTGATATAAAACCATCTCCAGGCTTTTTCCTGGGCAATCGCAGATCCTTCCATTGATGCTTCTAGAGTATTCGCACTGACACACACCGTTGGGTCACCCGCAAGAAGTGTGAATTTGGGCAATGGATCGACCGATGGAAGGTCATTTATATATAACAAAAATAATAATGGTCCCAAGATAGAGCCTTGTGGCACTCCTACACTAGTTCCCCTTCTTGCCGATGTCACTCCAGAGTAACGCACAGACTGACACCTGCCCATTAAGTAGGTCTCCATAAGCTTAAGGCTTTTTAACGAGAATTTATATGCTTTTAGTTTTTTAGAAGATTCTAATGATTCACACAGTCAAAAGCCTTGCTTAAGTCACAGAATAATACTGTGCTGTATTGGAATTTATTAAATGCTTAAAGGATCTCTGTAATTAAGTTTAAAACACCTTGCACAGTAGTTTTACACTTTTTGAATCCAAAAAAAAATGTACTTGTTTCGCCATGCATTTCTCTACTACCTTTGATAGAATTGGCAACAGAGATATTGGGCGTTACCAAATCTGAACGAAGTTTTCAAATTTCTAAATCTCCTTTTATGTAGATTTACTATAATTAATTAATTTTGCCTGAGACTCAATATTTCCAGATTATAAAAGACTAATTCAAAAATTGAATATATTTTTGCCTAAAATCAAGGGATGTTTTGTACTGTTGTGTCAACACGCCGATAAGTCAATGTAATGCTTTAAAACTGAAAAATACGCAGTTCCTTTGCGCATTAGTGCTCTCTAAGCCAGACAAAATACTCACATGTATGGTTCCGTTTTAATTTACCAATTTGAAGACTGGTTTTGCAAATTTTGGTAAAGTATTAAGATTTTAAAAACAATTTGGTGTGAGGGTGTTATTATTAAAAACAGAAGGCCAAATATATTATAAATTCTTAAAGCTTAACGAGCTTTCCAAATTTTAAATGACCATTTTATGTAGATTTACTATAATTAATTAATTTTACCTGAGACTCAATATTTTCAGATCATAAAAGACTTGATCAAAAATTAAACGTGCTCTTGCCCAAGAACAAGGGATGTTTTGTAATATTGTGTCAACACGCTTATAAGTCTGCTTTTAAACTGGAAATGCGCAGGTCCTTTGCGCATTAGTGCTCCCTAAGTCAGACACAATACTCACAAAATGTATGGTTCCGCTTTAATTTACCAATTTGATGAATGGTTTTGCAAATTTTGGTAAAGTATTAGGATTTGAAGGAAATTTGGGTATGAGGGTGTTATTATTAAAAAAAAGTCCAAATATACCATAAATTATTTAACCTTAACTTGCTTTTAAAATTTTAAATGCTCATTTTATGTATATTTACTGTAATTAATTAATTTTGCCTGAGATTCAATATTTCCGGATTATAAAACTAAATCAAAAATTAAATGTACTGTTGATCAAAAACACAGGATGTTTTGTAATGTTGTGGCAACACGCCGATATTTCTATATATTGCTTTAAAACTGGAAAATACGCAGTTCCTTTGCGCATTAGTGCTCTTTAAGCCAGATAAATTACTCACAAAATGTATGGTTCTGTTTTAATTTACCAATTTGAGGAATGATTTTGCAAATTTTAGAACAGTATTAAGATTTTAAAGAAATTGTTAAATCTTAACGAGCTTTTCAAATTTTAAGTGACCATTTTTTGTAGATTAACTATAATTAATTAATTTTGCCAGAGTCAATATTTTCAGATCAAAAAAGACTAAATCCAAAATTAAATATACTCTTGTCCAAAAACAAGGGAAATTTCTTAATGTTGTGTCAACACGCCGATAAGTGAATGTATTGCTTTAAAACTGGAAAATACGCAGTTCTTTTGCGCATTAGTGCTCTCTAAGCCAGACAAAATACTCACAAAATGTATGGTTCCGTTTTAACTTACCAATTTGAAGAATGGTTTTGTAAATTTTGGTAAAGTATTAAGATTTTAAGAAGATTTTGGTCTGAGGGTGTTATTATTAATAAAAAAAAGGCCAAATATATCAAATCCTCATTTTATGTAGATTTACTATATTTAATTAATTTTGGCTGAGACTCAATGTTTTCACATTATAAACGACTAAATCAAAAATTAAATGTACACTCGCCCAAAACCAAGGGATTTTTCTTAATGTTGTGTCAACACGCCGATAGGTCTATGCATTGCTTTAAAACTGGAAAATACGCAGTTCCTTTTCTCATTGGTGCTCTCTAACCCAGATACAGTACTCAAAATGTGTGGTTCCGCTTTAAGGAAATTTGGTATTAAGCTGTTATTATTAAAAAACAAATACCCAAATTTATTATGAATTACTCGGAAAATATGTAATAATAAAAAAATGCATTAACTCTATGCGCGTGGTGTTTTGGTGTAAAAATAAATATGTCAAAATTTGCAAAGGCATGAAAAAGGTGAGCTAGAAATATTGTACTGAATTGAGTCCTTCTGTTCCTCTATCTGACATATAAGACATCCTTAAAAATATTTTGCAATTTTATATATCACTGTGATAAAACTACAATTTTTCAATTTCTTTAACATAATATTGGTGATGTACCAATTTACTTACTTTTTTTCTTTAATTTTACGTACCTCTTATCCATTAGAGAGATTTATTTTCCAAACTCTGAAACAACCACAAACAAACATGGGTATCAAATGATCACGTAACTCGAAATCAAATCGACCGCATCTTCGTAAAAGCTAGACACGCAAGTAATATATTGGATGTAAGGAGCTTTAAAGGGATATATTGGGACATATACCACTAGTAAGAGCCAAACTAAATACTAAAATATCATTCCTTAAGAACAACACACCCACAAAGAAAAAGAACGAGAAATGGAATCTGACCAAGCTACAAACCGAAGAACAACAAGAAAGGTACATGCAGGAAATAGAAAAAGAACTAGAACAACAGTCAGTTGAAAGCTTCTGGAATGCTCTGGAACACACAATCACAAGGGCGCCTGACAAGATTATTGGAAGAGCTAAAATAAAAAAACAGCCATGGTTTGACGTGGAGTGCCGGTAATAACTTCAAAAAAGACAAGCTACAAGGAATATCCTAGTGCAGCTAGAGACAAATGAAAATAGAGAAGGATATACTAGTGCCGAAGAGAAACAAGACAACTGATAAGAAGAAATAAAAGAGAGAACGAATGTCAAAAATATGAAATGATGGAAAGAAGCAGATCAAAACCAGCCTCTAGGGAGTTCGGCAAAATAATATCTAATGAAAGAAAAGGTTTTAATCCCAGATCCGTTATGTTTCTCATAGATGAAAACGGGGACACTATAGTCAATAAACGTACAATAATAGAAACTTGGAAAAAGCATTTCAACACCCTCCCGTATATAGAACGGGAACAAAAACATGTAGAAAATATAAACATACCTCCAGACTTACCAGTAGAGAAACTGAGTTATGCTGAAGTAAAAAGAGCTATAAACAAGCTAAAGAACTGCAAAGCATCGGGATCCGACAATATACCATCAGAACTATTTAAATGTGGAGGGAACGCATTACGCCGAGAAACACATTAGCTGATAATGTTCATATGGAGAGAGAAATAGATACCAACCAAATAGCAAGAAAGTATAATAGTCCAGATCCACAAAAAGGGAGACAAGCCGAAGTGTGCTAACTTCAGATGTATCTCCCTAATACATCCTGTAAGATCTTGGGAAACGTCTTATTGGAGAAATTAACACCGTTCACGGAAAACTTCCTGGGATAAAGCCAAGCTGGTTTTAGAAGAGAAAGAGAAAGTTCAATTATCGATCAGCTTTTTGCCTTAAGACAACTCCTAGTGAAAGGATGGTAATTCAATAGAACATAATCTCTTATTGATTTCTGACAAGCGTATGACGGCGTGGAAAGAAGCCAAGTGTGGAACGCAATGGCAGAATTCCCAATTCCTATGAAACTCATCCAGATGACAAAACTATGTATGGACGGCGGCGGTAGATCTAAAGTACGAGTAGGCAACGAACTGTCTGAACAGTTCGATATACAAATTGGGCTTAAACAGGGGGCTGCCCTGTCACCCTTGTTATTTAACACCATCCTGGAACTCTAATTATTTAAGACGCGCTGGCATAAAAATATATACAGATGACATCGATCTAGTCAGCAACACAATCTTAACAGTGAAAGATATATGCAACAAAATAGAAGAAACGACTACCGAAATGGGTCTTATAATTAATGAATAAAAAACTAAATACATGTATGTAAATCGGCTGGGAAGAAGAGACGGGATAGGACAAAATGTAACAATAAAGTCGCACAACTTTGAAAGAGTAGAACGTTTTAAATACTTGAGCGCGGCAATCACAGTAGACAATGACGTCACCGAAGAAATAAAAGGAAGAATTCAGTCCACAAATTACTCCCTAAACAATCCCATTAAGTAAAAAGAACTAACAAGGGTATCCAAAGTAAAAATATATAAGAGTATTATTAAACCAATGCTCACTTATGGATATGAAATATGGGCATTAACTAAGGCGAACGAAGAAACTCTTCGACGCATCGAACTCAAGATACTAAGAAAAAATTTTGGACCGTATTACGACCTCAATACAACTCAGTATCGGATCAGAAGTAATGCTGAGGTCAAACGGATGTATGGTGATAGTGACATCGTCCAGGAAATAAAATCCCAGCATTTGAGATGGGCTGGATATGTACAGGGACTCCACGAAGAAATATTGGTAAAACAGGTGTGGGTGGAGACGCCAGCGGGTAAAAGGCCTTTGGGACGCCCCCGCCTGCGATGCATGGAGGGACAACATTCAGAACGATCTTTTGAAAATAAACGTCTCCTTCGATACAAATCTAATGGAAGATCGAGAGTACTGGAAGAAAGTAGTGCAGTTAGCCAAGATCCACCCAGGGTTGTAGCGTTGAGCAAAGAAACCCTCTGAAAATATAAAATAACTAATTTGGTTTCTGGGAATCTTTTAACAAAATTCATGTTAATTGTCATGGTAGATTTGACTCAGGAAACCATACTTTTTGCGAGTAGTTTATCTAGCTTACAGAGAATTGATGTGCAAACGAACTGTCAATTTTCAAATTATGAAGCCATACAAAGACATATCGGCGTATTAACACAACATTAAAAAATGTTCCTTTGTTTTTGGACAAATTTTAATTTAATTTAAACCTTTAGAGTGTCAGAGAGAAATATTTAATCAAAATAAATCTACATAAAAAAGCTTTTTTAATTTGGAAAGCTCGTTGAAATTCTTCAATTAACATGCACATAACATATCATAAAACTCAAAATTTACCTTCATTAAGAGCAATAAAACATTTGCTATTAAATTGTTTAATATTCGTGTAGAATTTGATATATTTTAATAGAATATTATAAATTCTAGGAGCCGGGTTGTTTTTAGACCGTAATATTCTAGTTGACTTTCTCTAATTATTTAAATAAAATAAATTATTGGGCAAAGAATCAAAAAGGTAGCTACAAAATTATTTTGGTTTGCTTTATATAAGCCACTATTTAAGATAATTCTATATCGTCTATTCGATTTCATTTTCAATAGCTCTTTCCGGCAAACAGGATCGGATAATGGCTACAGATTGTATGGAAAAAGTCTTATCCGAAGTATAATAAAATCGTATTTTATTAGGGCATTCATTTGACGCGTTTCTCTCGTACAAATTTTCTCAAATTTTCAGGTTTATCTCGCTCAGTGAAATCTAGGACACTGATTTATTTGAGACTGGATCTTATTCGTTGCTTTTATGCTCTTTCGTAAAGTTTTCTCGGATTCACCTCTAACTTTATGTAGTCGAGTGGGATGTGACCTTCATTCGTGTTTACAGCCCGTTGTCCTTCATTCTGATTTAATGAGTTTAATTAAGTAATAATTTTTGGGTTAATAAAAAAGTAACAAACAACAAACAAAATTGTACTGAAGAGACATAATTGTCTTTATTTAATAATATAAGAGCACTTTCTTCAAGTTTACCTGTGTTTTTATTTATTTTAATCGTTTAGTGAATTCCTACAGGATTCACCTACATAATTTTATATTTAATTAAAATTAAAACCTAGATAGGATTTAGTAATTTAGTTTTATTGACATGCTACTTTTCTGCTTAAACAATTGAAGCTTCTACTTGGACCACATCGAATCCTAAAATTTTTTTGCGGCATTACCATATGGTGCAAACAAATAATTATTATTCTATTTTGAAATATTTTTCAATAATTCTAGACATGAAATTAATTTAATTTATGTTAATTATTGTTTTTCAAAAAAAAAAAATATAAAAAAAATCTTTCATTAGATGGCAGTGTACCTAATATTTATAAAAATATCATATCTGACACTCTTTTTAGTCGCTCTTAATAATAGAAAAAATTATATTTTGTACATTGAAGGAGATTTAATATTCGCCGGGCACTGGATGTTAATCTTAATTATTGCAACTTATATAATCAAAAATCATTAAAAAGAATACAATGTTATAGTGAAAAATTACTATTTGGCAATGCTGCAAAGAATTTTTAAAATATTTTTGGATTGGTTCAAGTCCTACTTTAAATTTCAGTGTTCGTTGAATAAAATCTGGGATGCCATTAAAAAAACGACAAACTTTTAAAATTTGTAGGAAAATATAAGCAATCTGGACAAAAATTAATTAATAAAATTTAAAGGATTCTAAGAGAAGTGAAAATAAATTCAAAATGTACTGAAAGTACTTAATTGTGGTTTATTGTCTGATTTGATCAATGTAAAAGATTTTAAAGTTAATTTACTATGCTGCATTTAGCAACAAAAATGCTATATTTGTAAGAACTATTGAGTATTGACGTCTTCGGTAAATTAATTCTAAATTTATTGATTCGATTTGTTGGCAATAAGCTTAAGGTTGCGGCAATTATTAATGTAAATTAATTTTATTCTACATATAGGTTAATGATATATTTGTAATAGCTTTTATAACACTGTTGTGGCCTTGAGTAGCTACTTTATCATCTCTTTCTCTTATGTTGCCCTCAGGCACTTGTGACTATATTTATTTTAGTAGATAAGCGAGCCACAGATC
This sequence comes from Pissodes strobi, assembly GCA_016904865.1. NCBI lineage: Eukaryota > Metazoa > Arthropoda > Insecta > Coleoptera > Curculionidae > Pissodes > Pissodes strobi. The sequence goes on from MU185537.1 coordinate 85,114, forward strand.
GCTTAGTTTTGATCAAACCACAAAAATAAGATATTATGTTATTAATATAACTTTGCTTAATTTATGTTACATTAATAATGTTAGCTGCCGTTCTATATTTTTAAGAATTAGGTTAATAAAGCCTACTGCAAAGCCTCATTAGATACGTCAAATTCATATTCTACTTTCGGTTTAAACATTTCATACCTTTTTAGGACCCCTGATTTGCTTTAATTCAAGTCACCGGCTGATAACTTCTGATAACTTTTTTGGACCCCTGATTGGTTGGGGAACCTCATATTTATCTTTCCACGCGACAGGCTGCAATTTTTGTAATATTGGGTTGGTAATTCCGAGCAGTAGGAATGGGCTATCTTCCCATAATTGTTGCTTTCGATTTGGATTCTTAAAGGTTTATTATTTCGTTTAGGAATATTTCCTAGTATTTCTTGAAAATTTTAATTTTAGCTCATAAATTGTGGCTTCTGCCGTCGTTTTGCAACCATATTAAACGAGAGCTAAGTCGTTTATTATCTTAGAATTATTCCTCGTATCGAATCGTTAGAATCGTTAGGCATTTATCGGCCTTACAGATTTTTCTTCCTGATTTTTTGTTGTCTCTATTTTTGTGGAAGGCAAATTGACTGAAACGGATAGAGAGTTCTTCTAGAAATACCCATTGGTGTGAGAGGAAGTATTTTGCTTTGGTGCAGTCATAGTGGACTCAACTTTCTGTATTGTGTTAATACTATCCTTCTAGGGGATCTGGGAGTGAGCCCCAAGTTATTGGGATATTCGTAGTGCACTAGGTAAGCTTTATTTGAAATTAATGTTTTTTGTCGCTTGTGAAACACATGGATGCCATGACGCTAAGGGCTACTTTCCATTATTTCTAGAGGCTTTCCTAGCTCATCTTACAAGATCGAGGCTGTTGATTCTCCAGCCACCCTCCGACTAAAAAGAGGTAATTATTGCTAAAGTTTTTTTTGTCTAATTTAACTATTTAATTGCCTTATTTGTGTTAATCTTCTTTTGCATTGACCACCATATGCATGGCATTCCATGAGATATTTTACTTATTTCCTTTTGTCAAATCTGAATTTTTATTTTAATGTGACTTTAGTTTTGATCATATGCGAAAGTTTATAGTATTTAGTGGTGATCCATACCTATTTCTATTTTTATATTTAAGTTGTTTGTACCTTTTGTATTTCTTGTATTTGCTGATGGTCATGAAAATCCATTGATAATTTTAGGGGATTTGTTTTATAAAGAAAATATATTTATGCAAGGGAGACTATAGTTTTTTTCATTGAAGTAAGGGGCTTCGTTTAATTAGTATTGGGTTATTACAGGCTTTTATCACCGGGCTATCCCACTGCCAGTTTTATCACCGGGCTATAAAACTGCAGTTTTACCACCGAGTTACCCCCACAAGTTACGCCACCAGTATTATCACCATCGGGGCTACTGAGTGCCATTGCAGTATCTGGGTTTTGCTACAGCTATCCGGCAGCGCCTCCACCAGAGGTACTTCTTACCTCCACTACTGAGCTTGATGAACCGGATCTAATGGGGTATCGTTGACTAGGTTCTAATGTCAACTCTTTATTTTTCTTGCCGGTTGATTTAATAATTACTATTGATATATATTTGATTGATATTTTTCATGTTGATTAATAATCGTTTTTAATATTTAAATATAAATTTAGTCTTGTTGGCCAAGCTTTAAGATAGCTTAAGTTTATTCATTCATTTATTTTTCTGGTCAATTGATAATCGTTTTTTTTTTTAATATTTAAATATAAATCTAGTCTTGTCGGCCAAGCTTTAAGTTAGACTAATTTGATTTATTCATTTCTTTATCTGGTCGATCGATATAATTAATGTGGCCTTTTATCAAGTGATATTACTATCGCTACATTTATAATTGGTGCAGCTACTAGCGCAAAATTTGAGGAACAAAATTTCAGAAAAATGTTAAGCCGATAATATTATTTTATTTTATTTTAAAACGAAAAAAACTCTTCGAACTCATCTAAGAAAAAGAAAAACTGATACACTAACAATAATTATTATTGAAAACCCTTTTCAGTCATTTAATGTTAAATTCAGTGACACCTAAAAATAAAACATCCAGTAAAAAAGATGATTGTAAAGGGTATATTAATTTGTAACCTGGAACAATAGAGGGAAAAAATTATTAATTCGTCATAAATTTCATTGAAAATATTTTGCAAAACCTGAGAAGCAAATTTAAGAGAAGTATTACGGTGATAATATTATTTTACTCTTATTTTAAACCAAAAACACTTCAAACTCAAATAAGAAGAAGAAAAACTCAAGAAATATAATAACAGTTATTATTATTGTAAAAGCTTTTTCAGTCAATTAATGTTAAATTCAATGATACCTAAACATAAAACATCCAGTAAACAAAAAATGATTGTAAAGTGTATATTAAATTTTTACCCAAAGCAAAAGAGGAAAAAAAAATTTATTCGTCATAAATTTAATTGAAAAATATTTTGCAAAACTGGAGAAATAAAATTTAAGAGAAACGTTAAGCCGATACTTTTAAAACAAAAAAAAACTCTTCGAACTCAACTAAGGAAAAGAAAAACTCAAAAAATGAGAATACAAAAAATGACATTTAAAAGACACCTGGCAAACGTTATAAATTATATGCAGGGTGCGCCTATCTGTGTACCTACCTAACTAATTCTTGCCTCCTTAGCTATTATATCTAGAAAAACACTTGAAAATAATATATTCGCGCACATTTTAAAATAATTTCCAACTATACAGTATACAGGGTCCTTTCCAGTAACTCTACAAATTTAAATTGTGTTTAATAGGAAACCCCATATTATTTAACCTGTACTTGGATCTTCTATTTGATGTCTGTTCAAGCCAAAAAAATTTTTCTTTGATTAAGAGCGGTGTATTTTTCTTCTTAATTTTCACTATATTTGGATAAAAAAAATACCTACTTAAAATTATTCTAATGGGATTTTTTTTATTTTTTGCTTTTATTAAGTTGTTTTGATTTTCTGTATTGTGTAGTAGGATTCATGTTCGTTGCTTATTTCTCCACCTCAGATTTTTTGAAGAAGGCCGCTTTGGCTCTGGCTCCAGGGTGTAAATAGTACAAGTGCTACTTTAGTGACCCTAACGAAGTTGAAAACCGTAAAAAAACTGGAAAACACTTGTATGAGGGTTATGATTTAAGGTTGCAATGGGAGGAGGGGAAATTTATGACGTGTCTAAGAGATCCTAAAAATGCCATTTTTTATATATTCGTGTTTATAAGTTATTTTGTTTTTGCTTAGCTGTGGTCGATTTGCTTTTTGTTTTAAAATAGAAGAAATTTTATTATATATTTATTTATTAACTGCTCATTTTATTCTATTTGACATACTTTAAGTATAAGGCTTAAAGAGGTGTGTATCCGTTCGACTAACATTTCTCGTAAATTTTGCTGCTCGAAATCTGAAAAATATTATCACAAAAAATCAGTAATGATTGTTTTGAATCAAGACATTTTATAAAAAGTATTTTTCTGAATTTACAAGTCCCATTTTGACCTTTATTTGTCGAGTTGTCTTAAAGCTTACAATTTTGTTGTTTATTTTTAAATTTTCCGTGAATTTTTGCTTAAAATTTATTTCATTGCTTTGCTAGGAATATCAAGGAACTAAATTTGTTTATTAGATTCAATTCTGAAGAGTAGACGCTTTCTGTTAATGCCAATTAAGTAATATTCATTATTTTTTGTATATTTTTATACATGCTCTTAGTCGTTCACCAAAGATAACATAATTTAACAGTTTATTACAATAAATAAGACACATTAACAAAAATTCTTAGAACGGGCAAAAATATTATGCCAAATGATGTATATAAAGTAAGCAGATACATTTTGGCATAAAAAAAGACAAATATTAAATACCTAAAAGAAGCCATCGCTATAGAGAACTTATTCAGATACGGGAGGGCTTTGGTATTGTTTCAAAATTATAACTCACTTATACATAAATCGTGGCCATTTGTTACATCTTAATACAAACGTAACATTAGGTATTACCCTATTCATAGATGTAAAACAAACATCGTATATCCGCTCGACTAACATCCCTCTCTTGCTCCTGTACACGTAATGGATATAAATCTAGGTCTATTGAATATTAACCCGAAGCGGGTTGACAGTGTGGAGACGAGGTCGTAATGGAGAATGGAAATCCGTTTCTATCGCCAAAAGTTGCCGAAATTGAAAGGATTTTTTATACAGCCGAATTTCCGTGATGAACAGCATAGATAAATATTCAGCAAGCAATAAAACGTCAAAGTTCTGATTTATTTCAAGAAAGGTGTGTGTTATTCAATTTAATAACAAAATGAAGTCAGGAAGTAGTTTTCTCATATTTTCCATAAGCCTTGTTATCCAAGTGGTAGAGCATAAATATAAAAAAAATCAGAATATTAACTAAAAGTAATGAGCTTAGATAAAACCTGAATGTTAAAATAGGTGATACTAATAGAACAGAACATTAATAAATAAAGAAGCCTTAAAGCAATGTAATATGCGCTTTTGCACAAGGCCAAAACTTCTGCACTCTTTAATTTATACCCACTAAAAGGCAAAAAAAACAATTCAACGTTAAAAAAAAAGTGAAAGAATTATTCTTCCCTTCATTCGTTGGACATCTTACTTAACTGGTCTTTTGTTACAAATCTTCCAAAAGTTGTAAAATCAAAATATTTTTGAATTATTCTTCTTTTTCGTTTTCTGTTTCATATGCAGACGTTTTTAACTCTTTTACACAAATATCCTTAATATTCACTTGCTAGTTTTAAGAATATTTTGATTTTACAACTTTTGTAAGGCTTGTAACAAAAGACTCGTGAAGTAAGAGGTACGAGGAATCAAGGGCCCTTTTGTTGCAAGTCTTAAAAAAGTTATAAAATTATAATATTCTTAAAACTAGCAACAGAAACAAAAAATGAGAATAATTAATAACCCATAAAAATAAAATAGCAAATACTATCTAGAAAGTTTCGCAATAAACTAAGAACAAATAAAAGAAAGCATCAAATCAAATAGACTGTTCAAGATTTGTTGCGCTAGTCTTCCGGCATTCCAACATGAGTATGTAAATGTCTACACTACATATAAGTTTTGTCATTTTTACTGTAACTTTATGAGACATGGACCGAGAAACGGCACCATATTATTTTATTTGGATTTTACTTCCGCGAAATAAAAATGTAGAGAGAACTTTATATTTTCATTCTTATTGCCTGCCTAATGTAGTTTTTCAGATAGAATTTTTAATGAACCACTGACACACAGTTTTTATGATTCACATAGTTTCACGTGCCGTAGAGAGGCTGTTTTAAAATATTGTGTCTTCTTGGTTGAGTTTTTTATATAAAATGTTTAATCTGTCTATTTGATTTTTAATATTATTTACGATATAGTCTATTCAGAAATGTTTGACAGCACACAACCTCAATTATACCGTACAGAGCAGGCGCAAAGATGATTTCTCCTATGCACAATAATTTTATAAGTAAAATATACCTTTGCATAACAAATATTCGGCTAGTTTCTACCTATTATACATGCATCTACCTTATACTTTACGGAGCACAATAGAGACGTATAATTGGATAATAGAAATATTTACTATTTTGTCATATTCTTCATTTTAAATGTGTTTGTAATATTATTATTATTGATTAGCATTCTTGGCATTCGCACTTCCTCTAAAGGTGAAAATTCACTTAATCCTCCCAGAGGACTTAAGATCTGCTGGAACCTTCTCCGTGCAATGGGGTCCTTTGCTTTGGACTGACATCTGGCTAAAAAAATCGTTTGTCATTTCACCAGGGTCTTTCCGAGGGATTTATTCTAGGGAATTCCTTTTTTGAGCAGGTGCCCGCAGGTGCCGTCTTATCCGAAGTGGACCAGCCCGAGAGTTTTGTGGAAAAAGTGATATTCCCAGCTGAGAGGTTCACCTAGCTCGTCCATCTACACTGGAGTCCAGTCCAGTAGCTTATCACATACGGAAGGCGAAGGTATCGGCGACTCCTGGAAGGATCTATTTAAGTTATTAAGTGTTAGCCCTACCTGTTATTATAATTAGTTCTTGCTCTATCTTGCTAATATCTTAAACTTTCCTAGGGAGAACTCTAAAGACAATTACCGAGAAGTATATTCTGAAATATTACTTCAAGAGATCTAGTGATATTTTTTGTAAAAGGCAGTCCTCTAAAGCCCTGCCAACCATTTTTCGCTTTCATTCTCGTGAATACCTAAAAATATGCTATAAAATTAGGCCGTTTAGGTCATTTATGCTAAGTTTATTGTATCTGCTTGACAAATCCATGGCAGAAAATTAATTAAAACTGTTTAAACCTTATTATTGAACGTTTCGTCTTGATATCGGTAGAATTGAGCTCAACTCTCCTTACTTGGTGTGACTGTATTTATTTCTATTTATTTTATTCAGTAAATCTATTTTAGTTTTGCATTTTGAAGACATTTTAGAAGTCTTCTATATTCCAGCTAGCAAGGGAATAAGCTAAGCGTAGTTTAGTGGATATTTTTCCCTAATTAAAATATATACATTGTTACATATTTAAGCAATAGTAACTGGGTAATATTTAAATATTATTTTAAAGATAACTCCTCTGGTTAAGTAGTATCGAGGTAATTTATTTAGATTTTTATATAGTAATTAGTACTGTTAAGTTATTGATCATAGACTTGTTAAAGTGCCATAATAATTAGGTTTTTTTTTTATTTGAAGTTTAGTCGCAGTGAGTGCCAGGCCTAAATCGTATAATTGATAATTGATTATTGGATTTTTTAGTGTTAGAGTGTTAAGATGAAACTTAATTACCATAGCAATTAATATAATTGCAATTTGAACATTAATTTATTTGTTTGTATTCGTGTTGTTTATTTTGGAAACTTCAATCTCATTCTAATTTTTTTACCTTTTTTCACAGGGTATTTTTTCTAAATTTTATTATCCGATTTTTAGACAGATAGAATTTCTAATAACTTTCTTGCAGTAAAAATTTTGTGGCGTCCGCTCTAACTGCCATAAACTTTAACCCACGTCTTTAAAAAGAGCAAAACTACAAACGGCTGAGTGAGTCAGGCATATATACAGCTGAACTAGCGAATAAAGCTGGTTACAAACCTGGGAGGATTTATTTACAAAGGTGATAACTGATCTGTTCAGATATGATTCCAGTAGATCCGTAAGCCACACTTTTCCAGAACTAATTGAGGTGTCTTTTTAATAAGGGACCCGATCCATCATGAGAAGCTCCGAAATGCTGGCTAGGTCCTGGTAAATGATCTTGCCAGCATTACCATGCCCATCTTTGGATTCCGTTGTAGAGAAAAGCTAATATCCTCCAGTAACATGAAGCATAGACTTCGTTGCTTTGTGCCAGTTTTTGATTCAACATTATTTCTTCTTAAAGTAATCATGTTGTAATTTTTTGTGTTTATGATCTGGTTCTGTATCGTGATCATAAATCCTTCAGTTTCTGGAACCAGATATCCCATTTTAAGCCAAATGTTTGACGCTTCTTTATCAATCTGGTTGCATTGACTCGTGATAAAATCTCCCATGTAGTTCCTTACTTTTCCGCTTATCAAGCTTTTTACACTTTCATAATTTACTTTTTGACTTGTTAAATTTAATGGGGTACAGTTCTTATCTGCCATTACAATAGTTTTATGTAAGGGAGAAGTATCTGCTTTCCCACTGAAGAACTCAGTAAGAAATTGACTTAATTTTGCCATGCTTCTTCCAAATCGATCATTATGCATCCTCCCTGGGCTCTGCTTAGACTCACTCTTTCACTCGCTGATTTTGGTTGATGGTATTTGTACTTAGTAAGCCTAGTTCGTGTTTTAATTTGTAAGCTAATAATGTCAGTATGACACCATTTATAACCCCAAGAGAATAAATATGGACTGATGTAGCATAAGTGTTCAATGCTTTTGCTAAGTTACTTACTGACAAAGATGATCAGCAAATAAGCTTTAACCTTCTTTTTTGTGTTTCGCACACACGCAAAGGGCTATCATATACCATTCAACGAGCGGTACGTGTGCGGAAAAGACGTTGAACTTGAAGCGCTGTCGGTTGGGGTTTTCGGGAAAGACATTACTCGGAAATCGATTCCAGAGCGAGGTTGTATTCCAGATAAAGGAATCCCGTAACAACGACATCTTAAATGTTCGCAACTGAATCGTATGTTGATGAGCAGCTTCTGACTGACGGGTGTTTCTCTTTGACACAACTCTGGACGGAATCATAGGTGCCAGCTACTTCGAACATCTTCCATGTTACAATCGATAGTAGAGAGATATGTCCGCCACTTTCCTTTGATGTTCAAGGCTATCAAGGTCTTTAGTCAACTCTGGATCATCCACAAGACTTTCCCTGTCCAATATCTTGAGCAAGTGTTTGGGTGCCGAGCTCCATACATGGGAACAGTATTCCAGAAATGGTCTTCTCCGGGCCTTATAGCAATACGACTTTTTTGCTCTATAGAGTGCTGCTAGCTTTTGTGCTGCTGACTTGGCGATTTTAGTGACGCGATTATGCCAAGACATGTTGTTTTCTACGATAATGGCCAGCAAGCTTATGGATCCTATTCTATAGTACTCGTTTCTGAGATCAAGTTTTATCATTAAGTGAGCCAGCTGTATGAGCGTTGATTTGGTAGTCTCTTGTTAGTATTTTACGTTTAGAAAAACGTAAGTTTTATATTTGTTTATAGCAAACTTCATCCGTACATCATTGCTGAACACGACAGTGTGGTCAAGCAGTGTTTGCATATTCTTCTCGGATTGACTGAACAATTGTGAGATTGGTGTATTGTTCTATATTTTGTTAAATTGTTAGCCTTTTTTGTCTTTATTTAGAAGGTGTGATAAAGAGGTTAATGCTAGACAGAATCATAAAGGGCTGAAGGAAACTTCCTGAAAAATTCCTCTTCTGATCGGCACTTCTGATGTAGAAATAGTACTTCGATTTAACTCGACGTGTTTTTACATTGTTCTAGTACTGGGTATATCTATAATTAGGACAGAAGTATGCTATCGAATGCCTTTCTATAATAAATATAGGCGCAATTTAGTTTTCTTTTGTTTTTAAAAGCATGATCAAGTTTTGTTTTGTCTATGGTCAGTTGTTATTTGCATCCCATATGGTTTCTTCTGCAGCATTTCCGCTCTTCCGATCTTTTCCAGGTGTTCTGCAATTTAAGTAGAAACTACCGAGGTAAATATTTTATAAAGTGTTGATAGACACGTTATGGGCATGTGCTGAGCCTTATGTTCTCATACTTTTGGGAATTAATAGGTTATCCCCTTGGTTAAAGACCTTGGCATAGTCTTCCTGCCTCCTACAATCATTGTAAAATTCTGTGCTGATTTTTCGTGGACAATACTGAAAGTTTTATCTCAATCTGATCTGGCGCCAGAATCTTCCAGTTATGTTGGTTTTTTTATAATATTTTTGATCTTCATCCCTTTCCACAAATTTTCTGACAGCTCGAGCTGTAAAAAGTAATACTGGCTTCTGTAGTTCCTTATAGAGATCTTCGCTCAGTCCAAGTTCTTTCATATACTTAAGCAGATTGGTACTGTTTTGACCTAGTTCATTTACCATTGTCTCTGTAGTCGTACTTCTAGTTCTAGATACTTCGCACTTATCTGAGTGTGTGTTTCAATCAAATTACTGGTATTAGGGATGGCCACTTCAATGAGCGTAGTTTTCCTTACCTCTTAATTTACTAAAACAATATCAGACCTATAATGAGTAACAGTTTGATCAATTAAGATGGTGCGGCCCCAGTATAATCTAAAGTTCTCATTTTCCAAAATTGGATCCGGAATGTAATTGTAGTAAGGGATTACAATTTTTGCTACAGCATCGTGCCTCTCTTTGTACTCAGTCGAGGCAAATATCTGGTATCCTTCTGTAATATGTTGAATAGTTGCTGCGTTTTGACATCCATATCTACACCTAGCACTCTCAAATTATTGGGGTTTTAACTGTATATTTTAGTTACGGGTGATGCATAGCTAGCAGTGATCCTTCTGCTTCGGGAAACATTTATCCAGGGACCAGCCAGTAGTTCGACGCTGCACCCTTCTTCATATTATTATTATTACTATTATTATTATTATTATTATTATTATTGTTATTATTATTATTATTATTATTATTATTATTATTATTATTATTATTATTATTATTTTTATTATTATTATTATTATTATTATTATTATTATTATTATTATTGCCATTATTAATAAGAAACCTCGTAGTCAAAAGTTGAGAGATTTTCCTATTATCAAATATCTTTTGGCTCTGACTAGGACCGATATTTTTGAATTATGTTCTGGAAAAAGAGCTACAACGTATTAGATTTTGAGATCATCATCAATCAGTTCAAAAGAGTCATCCGACGGTTCTATGGAACAAACAGTTATACAGTGTCTTCCATAAGATCGTCCAGATTCCACATACTTTCTATTTCCTTTATTACATAATTCGCGGCATCTTGCCAGTTTTGTTCGGCGATTATTTTCAATGAGTTTGTCATGAGTCCATGCACTTCCTTCATTTTTAAAGTAGGATTATTTCTAGCCACATACCCTTTAATTTGGGCCCATATGAGCCCAATAGGATTTAATTTGGTAATATAATGGTGGTAATTGCCGCACTTTTATTCTCCACCTTCTTTGACAGTTTCATCAATAACCTATTTATGAGCACCAGTAATAATTTATAGAAGTTTGCATGTCACCTTCCGACGATATGACTTTCTCAGTCAACCCGAGCCTAGAATAATAGCATTGCCCATGGCTGTTATAGAAGTTTTTTTTTAATATTTTCCAATGTTAATCTTTAGTCGATTTTGATTGAAATGTTGATAGACCACCATTTGAAATCCCCTATCATCTTTGCCTTTGCTCTGTGGGGTATAATTGAGGTTGTGTACTGACAAACTTTTCTCAATAGACTATAGATCACTCATTTTCATACTGACTAGGTATAAGTAATCTTCTTGGCTTGTGAGCAAATACTGTCCGTAGCGCCTTAGGTTTATAAGTGTGTTTTCTGACTACTATCCGTAATTCCATGATGTTAGTTCCTTGCGATATTTAAAGAAAAGAAGCGTTTTAAATAGCTCAACTTCGAAGAAATCGAATAAAAATTAGATTGCAAATGCTTTTTCCTTCTATTTTTTTTTGTTATATCGCCAATTAATCATATTTTAGGCTGTCACTTCTAAAAGGCAATCCTATGTTTTGAAAACTTTTTGACGATCGCTATATATTTATTTACATCGTTCTGAAACAACCAGTATATTGTATATTAAACTAAGATAACATTGTATATACTTTTCCAACTCATCCATTCTACTTTAGTCCTTAGACATATCGTCGAAAGGAAAAACATTTTCTGAGCCTCTAGTCCCTATGCCATACAAACAAAACAAGGAAAAGAAATAAAGATCGATTAGATCTTTTGAGTCAATAAACCGTGTTTGTTCTGTGTACTCGTATATAAGCCAAACTTTGTTCGCAAATAGGTTTCCTTTATAATCCATTTGTAGGTTATTAATCTTTTTAAATGATGTATAGGTTTGTATTTGTAGTGACGTGCGATATTAGGTCTGTCTGTGAAAATAGAAATGTTGGCTCTGAAACTTCCCACTGACAGAACATTTATTATGTTCTTGATAGCATGACGAATGAGAGTTATTTGTTCCTTAATTCGTATTGCAACAGTTCGAATCGATATTTTTAATGTCGTACTAAACATGCCACTTAAAGTTGTTTAGAATTTCATTAGGTTTAGGTGACCAGCCCAGCCGCGTGCTGTGAATGAAGCTAATAAATTCGAAATCAGTCATGAAAGTAGTGATAATTTTGTTTTGTACTGAATAGGCATATTAGATATACGTTGTATTGCATACTAACTAAAGAAGGTCATTATGACATTTTTCGTCTCGTCCCTTATTTCGAGAGGACGATTATATCCGTTATATCGCCCGATATGTTTTCCGGCGTGTTAATTCCGAACCTGGAGCCAATATTTTTATATAACTTTTCGCAAAAACTACATTTTAAGCGAAAAAATACCATATTCGGAACAATTCGTATATTTGTCACCTTCCTCTTCAAGCGCATTTATATTTTCTAGCGAAAAATCCTCGTAGATCACGTCCGGCTACGCTCCAACGATATCCTGATCGAGACAATTAAAAATAAAATTTGCGTCGCTAAACAAATTTCAATTTCGAACAAATTGAATTTGGCGCGTGAGGACCCCGAAAGTAGCTTTTAGTGTTTCCGGCTTTCGTAGCGCATCCTGTTTTTGGATTGGTTGTCGACTTAGACATCGCGCGCAGTAACGTAACTGCCTTTGGAATAATTAGGACATTTTATTAGATGGGGTGCTCTTTTGGCTACGCTGAGTTTTTTTTTGCTACAAATGTATTTTAGGTGTGTAAGAAGTTTGACCCCTTCACAAGTTCAAAATATAAAAAAATTTAAATTTTTAAAGCGTAAGGTCTGTTTTATAGGATTTGATACCTCAGGGATCTCATAAAAGATTAAAATCAAAAGTCGGGTGTATCAACGATGTTTACCTCTTCAATCCTCCTTACAGGGATAATTCGCATAATAAAATAGAAATTGTAGCTCAGACCACCCTGTAGCCGGTGAATAAACAATAATGCGATAAAATGCAAATGAAGGATAAGTAGTAAATCGGGGCACCATTGGCGGAGAACTGGGTTTTAATTTTCAATTTGCCTGAATACTTAGCGGGTGTTATAATTATTTTTCCCTTCTTTGAAAACATATATTAATTTATCGAATAAGCAACGAGACTCTGAATCTCAGGGTCATGGGTTCGGGCCAGACGTTGTGGGCGCCCGTGTTATGCCAGAGTTATATTTAAAAGAAAATAGCGTCTGTTATTAAGTCTTGTTCAACATAAAATTGTATTTGCCTATACTCCATATTCCAATAATGAACCAGACAACTGCCTATTAAATTCTTCGAGGAGGCCCGTTCTTTCACAGGGGCATGCATACAGAGAGTTAAATGGCGGGGCTCCAATTCTGGCCGAAGTCCGCGATAGAGCAAAGTAGGTTTTCTTATCTAATCAGTAGGTAGTCGACCTGTTTTCTAATTGGTGTTGAGTTATTTAGATCACTGCGTGGGGCTTACCAAGTATAAAGTCTTCGTTTGGGTAGATCGAAAAACGTGATGGCAATTATCATTCCTGAGCCCTGACAAAACTCGTAGAGTCTGTCACCTCTCTCGTTGGAGCTACCAAGCCCAAAACGACTATATCGGTGCGTTGTCCTTGACCAATTTTGGCATTAAAAATCTCCCAATATAATAATAACACTATCGCCATTTAACGTCTTCATTGTGGAATCAATTAGCTCATATAAATTTTCCACTTCCATATCATACCTCTTCTCGGCAGTTGGGGCATAAACCTGAATAATATTGATATTGTTTGCAGACCATTTTAGTAAGCATATCCGGGTTGATATTGGTACAAAATTCTTGGCATATTTTGTGTATTCTGATGAAACAAAGATGCCAACGCCGCCTCCATGATTTTGGTCGTTGTCATCCCTACCTGAGTAATATACTGTGCCGTGCTCATGTTCACATGATCCGCAGTCTGGCCAACGGTGTTCACTTATACCCATTATGTGTATGTTTATTCTCTTCATTTCCTGAACCAAATTATCGAGCTTCCCAGCTTGAACCAGGGTTCTCACGTTCCATGTACAGATGCGCAACTTTGATTTCACTATTTTGAGCCGGGGGATTCTTAGCACCCCTTGCCCATTTAAGGGCTGCCCGGGAGCGTATTGCCATTATGTAGTACAGTACAGAGCGCCTTATTTTCTGTATCGCACACCATTTTGCCGACGTAAACGGCTCATTATAATCCATCAATATGGCGCGCGGTACAGAGCCGCAGCACATCGCGCTGCAACGGAAAATTATTATACTGTATAGCAAGATTTCTACAACGCCTCGGTGGCGTAGTGGGCAGAGTGCCTGCCTGTCATTCCTGCGCTGTGGGTTCGATTCCCATCGGTCGCGACAGACGTTTTGTTTATTGTTTTTTATTAATTTACCTTTTTTTCTTAATTTTGAGTTAGTTTGGGTTAGCCTTGGGTTAGTTTTGGTTAGCACTTGGTTAGTTCTTGTTGAATGAGCCCCTGTAGCGAGAAGCGAACGGAGGACCATGCAAAGCCATAATAATATGGGCGATATGCTGAATTGCAGTAAACATTGGTAATCTAAAGTACGCGGATTGGCATATAGTACTATTATTTGCGGCGGCTCTGTACCGCGCGCCATATTGCCAGATTATAATGGACCGTTTACGTCGGCAAAATGGTGTGCGATACAGAAAATAAGGCGCTCTGTATTGCACTACATAATGGCAATACGCTGCCCGGGACTAGGGGCCGTCTTCTTTATGTTTCTCATCATAGTGATTTCCTGGGAAAAAATGATCAAGGTGGTTTCCCGTTGCCTTTCTTGATTTAATTTCAGCCGCCCAATCTGGGAACAGACGCTGTTAGTAGCCGCCCATTCTGGGTCAGACGCTACTCGGTTCGTCATATCTGACTAGTACTCACTTGGTTTAGCCTGCAGGTCGGTGCAGTTGCCCGGGGTGTGGCGCGAGGAGCCACAAGTGAGAACTGGTAGTCTTTTGAGGACCAGTCACCGTCTACTAGCTTCCGTCATAGACGTTAGTTACGGCCGTTCTTGGTGAAAGGTACTACCTATACAACACTAACACCACACCCCTATGCCAAAACTTACCCTGGGGCTGACATTGGCTCGGACCATAATGCCCTTGTGGCTGAACCGTCGTTAAACTTAAAAGCGAAAAAGCAAACACACCTAGCTAGAGTAGTTGATGTAACGAGCCTAAATAACCTTGAGGTTGTTGAAGGGAATGTGCAGAAATAGAAGACCTCTGCTCTAAACATGATACTTTTAATATGACTATGTCACTTACAAATGATCGTAACCAACTAATTTTGGAGGAACAAGAACTAAAAAACACATAGAGGCCAACTTTAAAGATCATAGAGCTGATGCCGTTTACGTGCATGAGGGCATGGGACCAACTATTCTTAAATGCGAGGTGATACATGCATTCTCTATAGCAAAAAATAGGAAAGCATCTGGCCCTGACGAGATTCCAACCGAGGCTCTAAAGCTCATTACAGAAGAAAATATTGGCTTGGTAGTTAAACTGTTTAATAGTATCTATGAGACAGATGAAATTCCATCTGACTGGTTATCATCAACCTTTATTGCTCTACCTGAAAAACTGCAGCCAAAAAAATGTGGTGATTATCGGTTAATCAGGCTCATGTCCTACATGCTCAAAGCATTCCTACGCATCATTCACGCTCTCATCAGACGTAGATGTGAGGAAGATCAGGATGATTCTCAATTCGGCTTCAGAAACGCTTTCGGAACGCGTGAAGCACTTTTCGTAATCAACCTTCTCCAAAAATGTCGTGATCAGCGAAAAGATGTTTTTGCATGCTTTATCGATTACGAAAAAGCCTTTGACCGCATACAGCATGTTAAACTGATTGATATACTACAGGGGGTTGGAATAGATGATACCTAAAAAACTTCAGCCAAAAAAATGTCGTGATTATCGCTTAATCAGCCTCATGTCCCACATACTCAATGCATTCCTACGGATCATTCACGCTCTCATCAGACGTAGATGTGAGGAAGATCTTGATGATTCTCAATTCGGCTTCAGAAACGCTTTCGGAACGCGTGAAGCACTTTTCGGAATGAACCTTCTCCTCCAAAAATGTCGTGATCAGCGAAAAGATGTTTTTGCATGCTTTATCGATTACGAAAAAGCCTTTGACCGCATACAGCATGATAAACTTATTGATATACTACAGGGGATTGGAATAGATGATAATAATTAAAAATCTATACTGGAATCAAGCGGCACAGGTAAAAATAGGCAATATTACAACAAACCATATTAAAATACCACGTGGAGTAAAACAGGGTTGCATACTGTCGCCCCCTTCCTCTTCAACCTATACTAATATTTAAGGAAACATTGGAAGGAATATCACATCTCGGCATCAAAATAAATGGAGAGGCAATAACAACAATCAGATATGCTGATGTTACAGTGATTTTAGCCAAACATAATCGAGGGACTACAGTTGCTTATAAACAAAATCGCTGACGTGGGAGAGACACAAGGTCTAAAAATCAATATAGGAAAGACCAAATTTATGATATTCAGCAGGCAACCCCACAATGGCACTACCCTAGAACTTAATGGCAGCCCAATTGAACGTGTTTTTAATTTCTTTGCAATGCCAACCTGAATCTGAAGTTAAGACAATGCATGGTTGAATGCTATGTATGGTCGGTATTGCTGTACGGAATAGAGACGTGGACTCTGAAGGTCAGGACGATAACCCAACTGGAGGCATTCGAAATGTGGCTTCACAGAAGAATGCTTTGTATTCCGCGGACACAACATGTTACTAACGAGAATGTACTACGAAAGGCAACTCTTGATGATCGTAAAATGCCGAAAGACATCATATCTTGGACCTATTTTGAGAGTTGATAAATATCGTCTATTACAGCTCATACTAAAGGGCAAGATTGAGGGGCGCCGTGGAGTCGTGGCTCAGAAATATTTGGGATTGGACCGACATAAGAAGGGCTGGTGAACTTTTTTGCTTGGCGGAAGACCGTACAGCTTTTGCAATGCTGATCGCCAACGTCAGGGAGACCGGACAAGGCACATGAAAGAAAAAGGTTTTGGGAAATTTCCTAAACAGGGAAGGCCAGGAGGAGGCTTGGGACGTGTACAGAACTGAAAGCAAGGGTTCTGGGAGAGAACTGCGAAGAAGCAGGCGAAGATCCTGGAAAACCTTCTCCTTAAGGAGGCCTCAAGGTTCGGTAAGATTCTTAGCAGTGGAAGGAACGAAGCGATAAGTATTATGCGAAAGCTAGATGAGACGTGTCCATGTTCAAGCGAGAAGTCGCTTCCACACTCACCTCACTTCCCGAGAAGATGAGATGCGGACGAATGCACAAATCATTTGTTTTGTTTTGATATGTACAATCGCAAGCTTAACGCCAATAAGAACACTTCAGCACTCCATAGGAGTCCCAGTTCAACCAATTGGCCCAGATACTGTCAGGTCCTCTAGAACTAGCTATGTATTCCATCTCTAGAACTTATGTGATCGGAAGAACATCTTAACAGAGAGATAAATATGGTTACCGGAAAGATATTTAAAACCTTCGAGGAGGCTCGTTCTCACAAAGGGGCAAACATACGTAGAGCTGAATGGCAAGGCTCCGACTCTGACCGAACTCCGCGATAGAGCAAAGCAGGTCATGAGAAATTCCCTAAACAAAGGAGGAATCTTGGGATGAGTACAGAACTGCAAGCAGGGGCTCTGAGACAGAACTGCGAAGAAGCATCCTTAGCAGTGAAAGGAACGAAGTCATAAGTCCTATGCGGAAGCCAAACCAGACGTGCGCATTTTCGAGCGAGAAGTCGCTTCGGCCCCTTACTTCACGTACTGGGAAGAGAAGATGTGTACTAACGTACAGATCAAGGGACAAAGTGCCACCCAGACTAGACAGGGAAAAAGCGAATGCAGTCGTAACTGAAGGGAGCATGGGCTACTGGAAAATTTAGCTCTTTCAAAGTACTTGATGCTAGCTGATTATTCGAGACCTTATTACAAAAGAATGAATCAATACGTTCAAACTAGAATTAACGCTGAATAATCACTTCCCCTTGGAATTGGTAGTACTTAATAACGTTTAAAACCTTTATTTTTAGGTACTGATAAGAATTTTACTGTAACTAATGGCAGGGTTATAGTGTTTAAATAGACCAAGAAAAATTATTTATTTTTTACACAGCACAGCTTTAAGCGTTAAGTGTTATCATCATCGGTTTCGATTTTAGCAACAATAATTTTCCATCGTTACAAAATATCGCGCTGATCAATCGGGATTTCTCATTTATTGCAGCATTGGTACGAATCAAAATACATGTTGAAATAATGGAAAATCTGAATATATGTTCTTTTTGTAATAACACAGAAATACACTCTCTGATTAAACTCGGCACCAGTTAATATTTCGAGTTTTACAGTGAAAAATAATTTCGAGATCACGTGAAAAGATTACTAAAAATAATACCCAGGGGCATGGCATATAAAATACACTTTATACGTAATGTTTGAATTACTAAACATTAATTTAAAAAAAAAAGTTTTATTGTGAATGTGGAAACTATTATTCCCAATTCACAAAAAAAAGCTTCGAGGGTATAAATTTTATATAGATTGATTGAATCATGGAATCTAAAACTATGTTTAGATGGGGAATGATAGTTTATTTTGGTTTAGGATGTTAAAAGACGAATTTCGAAATTCCATTGTCTTTATCTAATTTAGTTCAACACCGTTTCGGACAGTCTTATCTCTGCCTGTTATCAAGTGAAAACTAACCTAAATCCTAAAGCTACTACTGAGCTTCTCTACTAGAACAAGGCGCTCATTCGTGACCCAGTTAGATGCAGTCAAGCATGGGGCCATCCCTTAAGTGCACCGGCATCGGTCTGTTCTATTAATTGGTGCCAAATAGTGGGTATTTCTGTGCTTGGATTACTACAGGTATTCTCATTGTTTTTATTGAAAACAGCTTCTGCTTGTGCTTTTTTCAGTTCAGTTCCGTGTTCCCTGGACCATCATTTAATGTTGTGTTATTTGCATCAAGATAACAAATAACACGCAGAAAGGAGGAGCAGCAATTAGCAGCAAAAAGATGAGAACAAACAAGTGCACCTCTACAATAACAATTGATGCACAAAAATATGACAAAAGGATTGAAGGCAAATAGAGGTTAATATCTTGCGACCCTACTAAAGCAATTGAAGGAAAAAAAACTGCACAACATTGTATAGAAATAACAACTACCACCTTGATTATATTATAACATTTACATCTTTATAGGCTGCCAAAAATTCACAAATTAATATGATCTGCTACTCAGATCTATTACTAGTTCAAGAGATTTAGCAACCAGCAGATTTAGTAGGTTCTCCTCCAATATTGTCCAGTCATCAGTCGGCAAAATGTTTTCATTTGCAAAGAATTCTAAAAACTTTATGCATAGAATTAGGTCCTTCAGACAAGTGTGTCAGAATGTTGAAAACTTGTATACCAACGTGCCTTTGGGAGAATCGTTGATCATTGTTGAGGCTATATTGATGGATGAGACGACATGTTCAGAAAGACCTTCATTACATCTAAATAAAGTGATGGAGCTCTTGAGGTGCTGTTTTCGTACCTCTTACTTTCAGGTTAGAGCTAGGTTTAGACCCAGGATAATGGCCTACCGAAACTAATGCCATTAATACTGGGATGATGGTCCCGCCCAAAATCATGTTACGATATGTCGACGATACATTCATATTCTGGAATAAAACTGACAATTAGACTCCTATTTCAGTTAGTTTAACTCATTAAATGATTCTATTAAATTCACTATCGAGAAGAAGAAGATCTGCTGTCCACCGTTTCTAGATGTTCTTGTCAGTAGGAAAAATCGATCAATTAATATTATAGTATATAGGAAATCAACCCACATGAGCCAGTATCCTAAATTCCAGTCAAACCATTCTCATACAAAAAAATTAGGAATAATTAACCATTTAAGCTGAATTGGGCAACATCATAATGGATCTGCTTCAGTTACTTGAAAATGTCCCTAGAGACTATAGAGAACTGTAATATAGAGTTAATAGCAGAACCGCCTGAGCAAGACACTCTCCCTATTTTAATGATTTCTTATGTAAAGGGGCGTCCGGAGATATTAGATGAATGCTATGTCTGGATCAGCAATAAGAAGCCTCTCAACAAAAACCGAACCTGATTCATTTAAACTAGATAAAGAGTGTTTGCCAGATAACATGCGAATTTATTGGCGAAACAAGACGTACTTTAAATGTAAGAAAAGAAGAACACAAAAATAGTCACAGAGGGGCGAAACAACAAGATCAAGGATTGCTGACCATGTGTAGTTCAAACAACACAACATTAAATTTCAGAAAGGTGGGTGATCCACAAGAAACTACTTTGGAAAAGCGAAGGTGTATATATTCTATTCTATACTGTTGTGGAGGATTATCTTTGTGCCTCAATATTTTTACCTTTTTCTTCGCCACAATCAACATAGGACGTCTCCGGTCCTGATCCCAAGATGTTAATTGAACAAGGGTTAATTAAGCTTCGATTGACTTCAATAAAAAAAGCTAAGAAATTTCTGAAATATAGACTTTGAAAGGGCCTTTTTAATAAAAATATTACTCATTATTCTTGTTTGAATTATGTTGTACCGAAGTAAAATGACAAATTCTCATAAAAATTGTCATTCTAAATTTTGAATTTAACTAAGGGATGTTGTCTGCTGGCCCTTTGCAGGATATTCGTGAGATTGCGTCGTTTGATAAAGCTTTACTTTTCATTGAAAAGTTCTTTACAATATACTCCTTTTAATAAAATCTTGTGGTGATACAACATATAAAATCAATTTGAAAGTCGAGTGGGTGCCGTACAATTCGAACACAAATCTAAATCAACCGTATAGTACAACCCTCATGCCTGGTAAAATATCTCATTTCCCGTTCCCGATTTCCGCACAGTTGTTCAGAACGGTCGGCATAAAGTTGCAAAGAACATAAAATCTCGAATCGTAAAGAAATAGGTGCAAGTTTCCGTGCGGGACCTGTTAATGTTTCGTTTCAAACTTTTGCCATTCAAAACGAGTTTTACGCCGCTTTGGACCATAAAGTTTCACGGGTCCACTGTTTCTGTTTAAGTTTCGGCCCAGAACTTAGGGAATAGATCACACTTTTGAACTGAAAATATTTCTAAACACTTATTGATTGTTATCTCTTTAAAATATAGTTTCATTGAGCCAAAATGTACGCGCCCCAGTTTTAGTGGTATCGTAATGGAGGTTTCTTAAGAATCGTTTTTGAATGGATTATTCAGCTCGTCGCGGGATAAGGTATTTATTGATTACGAATTATACTCACTGCGCAAATTCGGTTCCTAGTAGCTTAATCATTATTTTTTAGTCATCAGCTTTTGGTATAACCTCAAGAGATCATGAGACATGAGGCATTTATTTATTTGATTACCTGAGTCTACAGATATGTTTAACAGTTATTTCAATCATCATCATGCATGTAGGCCACCAGTATGTACCCGCTGTGCGCACACACTTCTGAGATGCTTCTTACTTATTCTAATCCACACTGGACAGTCGGCAAGAACATGAGTGGACGATTCTTCGTCCTCCAAGTACCCATCACCTGCATTGCGGTTGTTTTATATACCCCAGCAAGAGCCCTGCCACAAGCCTCATGTCCTTTCTCTTTAGAGCCAGGAAGGCATTCAGCCTACAAGGCGCTGGGTGTCCCATTAGTCAGCCTAACTCAGTCTAGGAATAATCTGCCATAGTTCCCTGGCCCGTATATTGATTTCTTTTGGATGGTGGATGGATGCATAAGTCCCAAGGGCGAAACCAACTCTCGTCCCTACGATTTCTCCATACACGCTTGCTCTGTACCACTATCCGATTGGAGTACTAAATGATCTCATAAGCCGAACGTGGGCTACAATTCACACTAAACCATCTGGTATGTATCTACTTGATCTGATGGTGAGCAGTATGTTGTCCATTCTCATTAAGGGTTCTCGGCATTCATCAGCCGCCCTTCTCCAGACTTTGATGTGTCTCGCGTTATTTTTGTTCCTTAGGTAACAGAGACATTTCAATCTGTAAGCAAACCTTCAGGACTCATGCTCCAGGAATAAGTGGATGGGCGGCAAACCGGTCAGGTATTATCTCAACACCAACTGCATAAGGGGGTGTAGCCCCATTCTATAGAGGTGGTCTCATCAGGCTAAAAGTGATGTGGATATGGTAGGAATTCAAAGTGCAAAAATTCTTGAGACATCTGGCCAGTTAAGTTTCCATCATCTCTTGTATTCAGTGTGGATTTTGTTGACAATATCATCTGCTTTTGGTCTTTCGGTCTTGGATAAACCATTTACACAAACATGTCCTGGAAACACTTTTGAAATTTCTATTTTTCTTTATAAGTGTAAGTAGACTAGCTATCCTCCTTTTTGAGCTGTCGATGATTTAAAAATGTACTGCACAAAATGAAGAAGCCTCTTTCAAAACTTGAGGACCGTACCCGATTTTATAACTACTGTAACAGTGAAAATCTTCGAATTTTACACCAAATTTTTTAGGAATATTTGGTGTATCCCTAATTAGAAACAACATTTTTTGATTAAAATTTTGTTATTAAACGGAGTAGACACAGATACTCTACCGGAATTAAAATCAGTGCCTATAATGTAATAACGAAAAGAGTATATCCGGATTTTTCTGTTAGGTGAACATGAATTTTGATTTGTTCCCAAATTTGAATAAACGAGAAATCTCATTTCACAGAAGGGATATTACATAATGATGAAAAATTGCAGTTAAAATTGAAAACGAAAATAGAATTTACGGATAAATGAGTTGGCATTTTAAATCAGAGTTATGTGTATGAAATAATAATATTTGATATCGGGGATAAACTCTGGAATCGTTTACTTCAGGCTGGTTTTTTGCATTTGATGTGTATGATTACATTTGGATTAACAAGGCAACGAGAGGCGTTTACAAAAAGTTACACACCGAATTGCTCAAATTAATATTGGCATAAAAAGTCTAAATTACCAATCCAATAACACATTTAATTGAAAATGAAGAAATCAAATTGAAACAAAATTTGATGGAAAAGAATTACATAAAGTTAAACATTTCGATGTGTATTTAGTCAAAAAAGTGTTTAAAAACTCTCTTAAATGGTTAGGATTAGATAATCACACAACATCAGTTCGCCTATTATAGTAAATAAACATGATAATATTATTTATCGATAATAATTCTGTCTATCTTCAACAGCTCTAAAAAAAGACAGATCTATTTCCAATATCACATCTCTTTATAACGGTCCAAAACTAGCTCATACTTAAGCGTTCATTAAAACTAAATTTTACACCAGCAGATATGCTGCTTTTTGTAACATAAGTACGTTTTATGTACCAATTGTAAGCGAAATCCTGCATATAGCAGAGATCTTTAAATAAAAATACAAAGCAAATCAAGCCGAAATTTAGATTTTAGTGGGAATCTCTTAAATATAAATACACCGCCAGAATATGGTACTTATATCTACATGTTGCATGTGCGAGGGCCAATATTAATATTGAAGAGATGAATAAGTTTTTAAAAGTACTGTCCGGAGATCTCTTGCATGTAGGTGACCAGTCTACATACCTATTCAGCCGGGTAACCTGGCCTACCTAGTGAAGACACACAGCTTCCTCAGCTCGATCTTTCTTATGTCCTCCGGGTTTAACACGCAGCTCACGGAGTACACTTCTCTCATTACTCATCACTATTTGATTTTAGCTTGAAGTGACCACGAAAAATGAGGCATTTATTCAAATGGTAAATTATATATTTGATTACCTAAGACTACAGTTATGCTCAACAATTATTTCAATTATCAAATTTTAATTTACATATTACTTATTACTTTCTTGAACTCGATATATATATTATCTAATGGTAAACGTCTCAACCTAAAACTTGAAATGGTGGACAATTCCTCGTCTTCCAACTACCACTTGCATTTCGACTATTCTAGGATTCGCGGCCTATCATGTCTGCTCCCATGATAACCATAAAAGCCCTGCCAGGGACTGGACTACCCAAAAGTAGCCCGGCCTATCTCATTTCCGTAGAAATTCGCAAAGGTTCTTGCTAATGCATTGCGTTCCTTAAGATGGTGGCGGCGGTACTGTAGAGCACGCACTCACAGGATCAAGTCCCATTGGATGCATTGCATAACCCTGACGTGCCAGACGATCGATCTCTTCATTTCTCTGGACATTCAAGTGTTCGGGAAGCATTAATACATTCCGTACATGCATTTGGCATTTAGGGGTTGTTATTGATCTAATCATTCAAAACTTGAACTTCTATCCAATCCAAGTGCGAACGGTGATACTGACCATAACTTACTGTTGGCCAGTGTAAAAGTGAGATTGAGGAAACTGCAACGATCGATAAGACCAAAGAAAGTGAACATGGAAAAACTCAAAAAAGAACCGCACCAAACGCAGTTCAATGGATTAATTGCAAGGGAAGGGTTAAAACAACAGTGCTGAAGGTAGGGGAACAAGTCGTGAGCAGAAGGGTTTAAACAGCGAAAAAACCATGAATGAATCAAGATATCATTAACCTTAGGGAAGAAAAGCGGCCAAAGAAGAATGGATGGAAGAAAATTGCCGTGATATAGAGGAACTAAATAACAAACACGATGCCTTTAATATGCATAAAAAAATTAAAGAACTTACAGGGCATACTAATAAAAAACACCAATGGTCACAAGAAACATACAGGGAGATATTCAGCTGACGGAAGAAGATAAAAAGCGAACCTAGGAAGAATACGTAACAAGACTGTTTGCAGCGGAACGAGAAGATTCAAGAGAGGAAGATGGACAGGCGGATCATTTAGATATTCTTAAATCGGAAGTGGAATATGCGATTAAGACAGGAAAAGACAACAAACTGTGGGACCTGACAACATTCCGATAGAGATATGGAAAGCACTGGACGACAGAATCTTGACCAGCCTTACAGAGTTTCTAAATAGAATATATGAAACAGGGGATATTCCAAGAGAGTGGCTTAAATCAGTGTTTATTCCACTACCTAAAAAACCAACCCAGAGTCATGCGACGAATATAGGATGATCAGCCTGATGGGTCATACTTTAAAAATCCTCCTAAAAATTATCCAACAGAGAATATACCGCAAATATGAAGAACAACTGGATGGGATGCAGTTTAGTTTCAGAGAGGAATTAGGAACTATCCAACAGAGAATATACCGCAAATATGAAGAACAACTGGATGGGATGCAGTTTGGTTTCAGAGGGGGATTAGGAACTAGAGAAGTTCTGTTCGCTCTTAAAGTAATGTTACAGAAGTGTAAAGAGTACAATAAAAATGTATTTGTCTGTTTCATCGACTCCCAGAAGGTATCAACCTGGATCAAAGCGACATACGTATAATGAAGAAGTTATACTTTACCCAAACAGCAGTAGTGAGGGATAAAGATATGGAAACGGACGAAATAAAAA
>MU185537.1:110519-160776 GCA_016904865.1 Pissodes strobi
AAAAAAAACAATCATAACCTTAAAAAAATTCTTGCCACTGACGGGAATTGAATTCGGAGGCAACCCGGAGCATCGTATCACAAGCACAGCATCTAACTACAGCCGCCACCAGGTTTGCTGAAAGAAATTCACCGGACCGCAAAGACATGCTGCTCCATAAACTGTTATTACATTCCGTACCTGGACTTGGCACCGAATTACATTCCATACACGATTTTCGCACCCTCGCGTTGATTGGATAGAGGTTGAGTGGTTTGGCCAAAAAAAATCCCCTAGGTGCCAAATAGGTGTACGGAATGTATAAATGCATTCGGGAACCCACACAAGACTAACTCTATTATGCCCGGCAATTCATCCAAGACGTCTCTACATTCAGATACTTACAGAATGAACACAACACAACAGACACAAGGGCTAACAGAGTAGCTCTGCTGTCCGAGCAAATGTAGTTCCTCTGAAGGTTTTGATACACGCATTTGATAATCGCATACATTTCGCCCTGAAACACGGTTAACATAAATCCCAAGGGCGAAAGTAAGTCTGGTCCCTATGACTTCTATTCGTTTTGGAGTCGGCTGTGTACCTGACATTTCCATTAAACGGACGCGGGTTGGCCTTCTTCCCCCAACCGTACATCTCTATCGAATATGTGACATCTGAGGAATCTACTTGATCTGATGGTGTGATGATGGGCAGTATATTATCCGTCTTCTTTAGGAGTTCTAGGCATTCATCAAGCCCTCTTACAAATTGTGATGTTTCCCCTCGGACTATTATTGCCCCTTAGCTCACCGAAACCTTTCAATTTGTATGCAGACCTCAAGGTCTCATACTGCAGGGATAGGTAGAGGGATGGTAAACTAGTGAAGCTCTCAAGGGTGTCGGCTACATAGCATATGTAATTCCCACGCATTCTATTTAGGGGAGCCCTCCGTTTACATATCGGTCCACCACACGATGCTATGGCCCCATAGACACCACCTCTATCAGCTGGAGTGCTCATTGGATCAATTTCCCTGTGTGATCGATATCCGGGTCAATGTAAATCCCAGCCTCATTCAGCTCGTAAGAGATAACAGCCAAGTTATATTAGGGTAAACTTGAGTAATTGATTGCTTAATTAAATCTTGTCGATAAACCTAGAATAATCTGACTACTTTTGGAAGTACACGTGAAAAAATGGAAAATCAGCTGTTGTGTTTCTATTTCCCTCACATCATTTGAAAATTGTTTTCTCTAAGATAGTAGGATTAAATTTTAAATCCGACATTAATCAGCTTTTGTCCTTGAGAAGATAATGTGTTAGAGGTAAGTAAATGACAATTTTAACTCATTTGCTTTAAACTGGCGCAGCTAATTGATAATTTTTCAATCAATGTGAAGCAATATTATAATTTAGAATACTTAGGCTATTAAAACTATAATAAATCATTCTAGGGCGCAAAAAATAAGGTGATGATGGGAATTCGAAAACCAAACCTTGCATTTAAAATTTGATGCCGCTATCTTGTAGCGGGAAAAGTGGGAATAAAAATAAACTAAACTATGCACATAACTTCAGTTGTTCCTTTTTATGTTCGACACACACACACACAAGGAAAATCCTATACCACTCAACGAGCGCAGAGCGGTGCGTCTGCGGACAAGACCGTAGACCATTGAGCTTGAAATGCTGTAGGATGGAATTTTCCGGAAAGACGTTACTCGAATATCCATTCCAGGGCGAGGCAGTCCTCCAGACAAAGAGTCCCGCAACAGCAATACCCTAGGTGTTCGCAACTGGGTCGTATGTTGATAAGCAACTTGAGTCTGATGAGTGTTTCTGCAGTAACCAATAATTTAAATGATTAAAGAAAAAAAACGAAATGAGCTCAGTTCGATTCAGCTTTTAAAGCAAAAACTTACAAATTGCAGCTAAATAAACTCGTGCACTGCTATGAGGTGAACTGTAACAGCTGATAATAGTATAGTAAAAACTTATGGTTCAAGTCAGTAGGTGTTCCACACAGATAATAGCGAAGGCATTATCAAGTCATTTATCAACTGAGGTTAATATTCATCTCTTAAAATAAAATCAGAAAAAAAATGAAAACTAAAAATAGTTCATTTTAATTTTTTGCGAATATTTTCAAATGTAGTTCGAATTTTGTAGATTTCTTGACGGAACTCAATTGAATGGTTAATTAGTTGCGCAGCTATGTTCTGATTTAGGTTTAGATTTATCTCTGACAGTTTTTAAGATCTAAATAGTGGCCATAGGCTTTGTAATATCAAGTATATTTTATTGTATAAATATTAAAATATCACAGCTCCCTGAATTTGGATATTTGGTATCTTTCAACGGATCGATGGCTACTGTAAATGGAATCTCCTGTGAGGTAAAAACACTGAAGTTAAACCGATCTGACCTCTATTTAGTGTGCCGCTTCTCAGTTAAATGACTGATTTGCGATTTCTATAGATTCCTAATTTTCCCTCCACAAAAGCCTTATGGAAACACAAGGCTTCCTCTTCCATATATTTAAAATTGCCAAGCTTATCATCGACTATCTACATGATAGTCTGCACAATTTATCTTTTCTCTGTAAATTCAAAAGTGGTTCTTGCGCAAGGCCGAATATGTAGAAGATGAAACATTAAATATCCTGCCGGTTCACTGGATCTTACTACCATTGATTATCTCTGTTGGGGACACCTGAAACTAATGTGTTTAAAATAATATCCATAATTAGTAAGTAGTAGTAAAGGCCTTAAGACACCGAATTGTTGATGAATCTCAAGTAATCTCTGGAGAAAGCTGGATAATTGTAATTGTATGGAGGATCACGTTTTGAATATCTAATAAAATGAAAAGTTATTTTTAAGTACGTAAATATTTCCCATAAAACGCCCAAAGATGCTAAGAATAGTAACATGTATTGAAGTTGTTAGAAAATGTCTTGGCTTACCCATTTATCGACAACTTATGAGCAGAAAAACATCAAATAATTTTATTTCATTTTTTTTTTGTCGCTTCGTATGATTTTCATCAAATATTTCCTGTTGCATACTGAACTCTTTTTGAGTATTAACATTTATTGATTCAGAAAAGCTTGCGATATACCGGAAAAATAACTTTTTCAGAAATCTTACGGCAGTCGGCGTGCAGTTGATCAAAGTCGTTTTATTCAGAACGCGCACAGCAGCGCGACTATATGAAATTTTTCATTAAAACTTTTTTAAAGTCGGGTCGAAGAGAGAAGCTAAAATAAAAATTTTATATCCTTAAGGCTGAACATACAAATTCTCTTTTTATAAAAGTTGATAATGCGATTATTAATAAAACCTTTTAGGCGAGAAACTTACTTTATTACTTGAAAAGGAAATAAGAAGTGATACTTGCATTTTTCATTTCTTAAAAAGTCTGATTTATAATGTTTAATGCTCACAATACCGATGATTTTGTTAAGCTATACAAGGTTTTTCGGAAGAATGAAATACTGCAAATATTTTCATAGTCCCGTTTTTATCTTTTACGCATTTTTAAAAGTAAATAAAAAATATGCAGAATAACTGATGAAGGAGGTATAATGCCAGTTTTCTTTTTTTTTTAATAGGAACCACCACATATTTTTTAATTTTCGCATTTCACTCAAAGTACTAGATGTAGAAAATTTACCAAAACTGGTGAAAAGTCCGTTCTAATAAGTTGAATATCGCATTAACGCTTCAGTAATATCTTCACGCAACCCTAAATAATTTGACCAAAGATAAACCTTTTCATAGATTTTTATAAAAGAGCATCATTATTCTTACAAAATTTGGTATGCACAAGAAGCCTTTGAGAATGACTGATGAGATTTGGTAATCAAATTCCAAATTTTATACAAAATGTAATATATACAGAACTTCGATAACAAGAAAAAAATATCATCACTGATCCTAAATAGATCATCATTGGATTATAGAGAATCCATACTCTGTATCCACAAAAAGTCAATGTGTGGATGGGCATGAGAAGCTATTTGGTTCCAATGAAGATTTAAATAATTCGTTCTAAAACACACACTGCAATGTCCAAATGTTATTAAGTGATTCCAAGCAATGGATAAAAATAGCGCAGGAAGATACAGCCCATAAAAATTGCGCCCGAAAAAGTAGCGAATATAAAAATCGCACACGGAAAAAATAGCGCAAGAGAAAATTAGGCAAAAGGAGGAAGGTAAACTCTAATATATTATATAACAAGTGTTGAAAGTACTAGTTTCCAACCGGGAAGGTTATTTAGCATTAGGTTAAATCCTCATTGGCGTATGGAGAATCCATACGAGTATCCACACAACACAAGATCAATGTATGGATGAGCATGACCAATAGTCGAATTTACTCTTCCGGATGCTGATATATATTTGGATATTTTATCTTTTGAATTTATTTCTATTCCGAATCACGATGATCCGGATGTTTCACAGCGCCAAATATGGTTCCAGCAAGACGGTGCTTCCAGCCACTTTGGACGCAGAGTAAATCAATATCTCAGTGAAGTGTTTCCAAACGAGTGGATAGATAGGGAAGGTGTTGTGATATGGCTACCTAGATCTCCTGATCTAAAGCTCTTGGACTATCTTCTGTGAAGATCTCTAATAAACATTTCTATGACAGACTGGGATTTTGTCAGATCGTTAAAAGTTATCATCTCCTTTCACACTTTTGTTTTCGTACTCTGTTTGAAAAATTAATAAATAATATTTATAACGAACGAGAATTTTGAGTGAATTTCGAAACTTTAAAATTATTTGAGAATTGCCATTAAAAAAACGAAAACTGGTGTTATGCCACCATCATGAGTTTTCCTGTATATTATTTATTTCTGGTGTTAAAAAAGATGTGAAAAAATAATAAAAATCGACGAGCTCGAGCGTTTTTCCAAAATAAACGAAATAGGTATAATACACAGCTATCAGGTCAATCCTAGTGATACCTAGTTCTCTTATCTGTTTTTAAACCATTAACCACCTACTTAACTTGCACTCTAGTAATTTTTTTACTATTTTTTCCTGTTTTACTGTTTTTTGCTGTTTGTACAGTTTGTTTGCTGTTTTAACTGCTATTTGCTGTTTTTATTGTTTTTTGCTGTTTTTCATGATCCTTATCCTGAACCAAACAGCAAAAAAAAACAATACAGGGTTGCTCGAATTCGAGTCTATACAGTGTGTCCAAAAAAGTATGCAACATATGGGAAACTTCTTTATTATAAAATTCTCAGAAAATTTTATTCTTCATAAAAGTTGGTGCTTGCCCTAAAACAGTAAACGAGTATTTAAAATTTTACGTACTGCTTTTAGTGCGGACGCAAATGTAATTTTTCCGAAATCGCGTCAAGAGTAAAGTACCCTAATTTATAAAGATACAGCAAAATCTTATAAGGAAAAGTTCTTCCAAATTAAAAAAGTAATCTAAATATGAAATTTGAGTTAAGTACATCAATTTTTCATTTCCCTTTTTTTTTCGAACTCATTTAAACAATTTTGGTCCAAAATAATTGTCCACAATAATTATTACAAAACACAATTGGAATGACTGACTAAATAATAATTAATTTCATATGTCAGAGCGAAGTAAAATTATTGCTATTTATTTGTTTTTATTCCAAATGCATGGCCTACTCTTCAAGACCAAATATTTTATATGGCTTTTTAGGATACTTGGGCATATTTTACTCATCGGGTGCAAAAGATAAATAAATTATTAGTTGTTTTACATGAAATGAAAAGAGTTGGGTCTATTCATGATTTTGAGTGGAAAATTTTTTAAATCAAAAGTGTTTAAATGTGTTTGCAACACACTGATACCTAAACTGGCTATTATCTCTGGAAAAACTGCAACATTATGCAACTATGTAACTAATTTCTATCTTCAATAAATTTTAAAGTTACTTGGCAAGTATACTAATAACAAAAGAACAAAATATTCTCCAGTGGCGTAACGTTTAAGAAAAAATCGAGAAAAAAAAAGAAAAATTAAAAGTTGATGTACTTAACTCAAATTTCATATTTAGATTACTTTTTTAATTTGGAAGAACTTTTCTTTATATGATTTTGCTGTATCTTTATAAATTAAGGTACTTTACTCTTGACGCTATTTCGGAAAAATGACATTTGCGCCCGGACTAAAAGCAGTACGGAAAATTTGAAATACTCAGTTACTGTTTTAGCGCAAGCACCAACTTTTATCAAGAATAAAATTTTCTGAGAAACCAATAATAAAAAAGTTTCCCATATGTTGCATACTTTTTTGGACACACTGTATACTCGAAAACCATAAGAGATACAGTGTCTAAATATTGAAAAATCGTTTTATTTTTTTCCTACACATATTTAAAAACGGATTTCAAACTGAACCCTACTTTTGCATTGCTACTTTTTCCGCTCTATCCATTTAGAATCCGACGTTTCTTCTTCAAGGGGTCATCATCAACTTTCTTTTTTAAATACGAACTTTAGTTTTTTAATTCTTTTCAGATGATATTGGCGTTATTATTATGTGCTTTTAATTTTTTTCATTTTTTTTTATTATTTATTTTGCATAATTTTCCTAATTTTTATTTCTATTAAGAATTAAAGCTCTAATTTTCCTCAACTCAAAAAACGAAATAAAATATCTTTATAGAATATAAATAGTTCAAAAATAACAAACTGTTTAAAATTACGCCAAAGCAAAATGAGTAATTTAAAAAAAAAATTAAAAATTAAAAATACGTAATCATATTAATAACGCAACTATCATCTAAAAACGATAAAAAAATTAATGTAAAAAAAAAGAAAATTTATGAAAACACCTTGAAGAAGAAACGTCGGATTGCAAACTGGATACCAACATTAGATAGAGCGGAAAAAATGGCAATGCAAAGGTGCAATTCAATTTGAAATTCGTTTTTAAAGAAGCCCAGGAAAAACTAAAACAATTTTTAAAAATTTTTGTTTTTCCGGATATCCCCGGAAATACTCAGAATTTTAAAACTTTCTAAACGGCATATTGTTAGGCACCTAAATGCGCAATTTTTTCCTAATTTGACCGACACTGTATCTCTTTCGTTATTCGAGATCCCCATACCTAGACTCGAATTCTTGCCACCTCGTACAAACAGCAAAAAAACACTAAAAACAGCAAAAAATAGTGAAAACAGCAAAAAACGCCGAAAATAGCATAAAGGCACCAGAAAAACAGCAAAAAATTACTAAAGTAGGGTGACAATTGCTTGCAGACAGGTAGGGGGACTAGGGATCACTAGGATTGAGCTGATAGCTGTGTATTATAAATACTATACTGGTTTAAGGGAATATTTGCAATATTAAATTTCTTTGAAAAATCCCGTACAAGTATGATTTTTTTGTGCCTTGACAATTTCCGAAAAAATCAAACAGCAATTTTTACTTTTTTTGTCGTGTGGCTATTTCTTTTCTGCAATTAAGCAATACGAGTATTATTGCATATTGCAGGCGCAAGCTATTTGGTTCCAATAAAAATTTCAGTAGTCCATTCGAGAATATTCACTGCTATATCCAGAGTTATTAAGAGATTCCAGGTAATGAGAAAATAACGCAGGAAGAAACAGCGCATTAAAAATAGCGCACAGAAAAATGTGGTGAAAGGCAGGCAAGAAAAATGAGTACTTTGCTGCATATTAATAAGAAATTACTAACTAAATTTGTTGAAGAAAAATTCAAGTTGAGGATGGAATTTTTATCCAACGTTCTATTTAAAAAAATAATAATCAATAATGTAGGTACTAATCACAATTAACCATTAGCGAATTAAAGCGTACGCTTTCATTTAGCTAATTGTAAATTTAGATTAGCTTTGGTTAGCAACACGATACAATACAAAATGCCTTTATTTGTGTTTTATGCTACAAAAAGATAGTGATATATTATGGGATGGGTGGCGGTATTCAACATGGTTGTTAATAACGACCACAAAACGAAAATAAAATAAATAATGCAGGTACTAGTTAACTATTCAAAAGCGGGCGCTTTAATTTAGCTAATTGTCCATTCGATTTAGGTTTGAAGAGATTGGGTTAGTTGTGGTTAGCATTTAGCTTTCAGAAGCTAGCAAACTTCTTTAGGCGCGTTTAGCACATTTTTTCCTGGGTAGTGAATAAGACTGAGGCATAGGACATTAACGGTCAAAGCTGTATACGCTCAGATATTTACCTCCCATTCGAGTAGTCGGCTTGAGTCGATTTCAGCCGAGCGAGAAAGAGAAACAGTCACAGAGATGTAAGGCTTTTAAAGTTTTATTTTGATCATCTTGCATATCTTGTCTGCCTCTGTAATATATTAATTCGAATAATCAGCTACCTAACTACCAAATTACTAACATAATAACGAATAATTAATACGATAAATAGTTATATGTAATGCCGGTTTGTAGATATACTTATATTCAGTTTTGAAGCACGTATTTCCATCGGCGGCGGTTAGCATGCGAAGAGCGCCAATATCGATGCTCGGTGCCTCCAAGACTTTCGTTTTTAATTTCATTTAGTTTTTAAAATTATTTTGTAGAAGTTTACACTTCTGTCGGGTGGTTTAGCATACAGCATTTTTTTTCATCCGTTATTAATTGCATATTACGCTCTTTCTTCTGCGCTATTTTTTCCCTAAATCGAAACCGAAATAATGAACAGCCCAATGAATGATTTGGCAAGAAAAAACCTATTAGATAACTAGGGACAACTGAAGGTTGTTTGCATATAAAAATCGATCAGATTTAATTGAGCATCACCGGATATATTTGACCTGAATACCGAATTTTTATTTTGTTTTGAATAACAATTAAAATATATACCAAATTTATTGAACATATTCTATATTTCTTAGGAATTAATCATTCATTGAGGTATGATGGGCAGAACGAACATTTAAGATCTTCTAGCAGGGGTGGCTAATGGGGCTGGAGGATGATGGGTGAATAATTAAATGAAATGAAATTCAGTAATTATTAGAACTTTAAAACATACAGCCCATTGTAAGTGTATAACCGTTCTATATTAATAGCAGTTAGTTGATGACAACTCGTATATTGATTCTTTATCAAAAGTATCCAAAACTTCTATTGCCATAAATTATTTTCCTTATTTCATAAAATGCGCAGTGTTCCCTCTAAGTGGATCAGATCATCATAAAACTTCGAAACCCCTGATATGAGCTGAAAATTGGTGTTTTTCGCCCGCATTTTTGCTTAAAAAGATGAAAGTAAATATGAGCGAACATTGATATAAAACTTGATGAATATTTGCATGTCTTTAAAAGAACATTTAAATTTACTTGGGAACGGCTGATCTGATAAAGTTATTATTAAAAGAGGCAGCGAAAAAAGGCGTTAAAATAAAATACGTGGCAAGATTCAGAATTTTTGTTTGATTGAAAGCCCTTCGGTTGATTTTCCACTTGGAGTATAGAGAAGTAAAGAAATGGCTTATGGTGTAGCCTATTTTGCTTTTCTAATCGGCAACTTCGATTATAAAAATAAGAAAAACCATGGCGAAGCTGGGCAAGATGAAATAGGGCATCAAAATGAAAGATTAATACTAAGGCTATAATTCTTATTATATAATTCGACATGAGTACAAACCCAGCATTTGAGCAACAGCCTTACCGGCGCGGCGGGTGATAGAACGATTCATTGTTTTAATTCTTCAATTAATGACAATGGTTAAAGGCGCATCGATTTTCAGATGTCTCCAATAAAAATAATCAATAAGAATAAGATCTCGTGAAGACTATTACTTGCTACGCCTTGAGCAATATAGAATAGGGCAGCGAAGTGAAAGAGAAACTATTAAGTCTATAATTCTTATTATAATTCGCCATGAGTACTATTTGTTTTATATGCGGCACACACACAAAAGGAAAATCCTATAGCACTCGAAGTGGTGCGTGTGCGGAGAAGATGATGGACTTGAAGCGCTATAGGTTGTAGTTTTCGGGAAAGACGTTACTCGAAAGTCCATTCCAGAGCAAGGAAGTCCTCCAGATAAAGGAGTCCCGCAACCGCAACGTCCTAGGTGTTCGCAACTGAATCGTATGCTGATGAGCAGTTTGTGTCTGCCGGGTGTTCCTATTTGGCACAGCTCTTGACGGAATCATAAGTGCCAGCTCGTTAGAATACCTTCTGTAGTAGTATCGATATTAAAGAGATAGTTCTGCCACTTGCTTTCCTTCGATCTTCAAGGCTACCAAGGTCTGGGTCATCCACAAGACACACTGCTCTCCTCTGTATGGAGTCCAATATCTTGAACAAGTGTTTGGGTGTCAAGCTCCACACAGAGGAACAGTATTCCAGAGATGGCCTTATCTGAAGACAACTGCTCGAGTCTTTCCTGCGTTAAACTGGACATTGTTTTCCTCACCCCATTCCACGATGGCGTACATATCCATATTGGCAGGAGTCTGATTTTCTTACTCGCGTTATGAACAAGCAGCGGTTATTCAAGTCCGCGTAATGAATGAGAATATAAGATTGCTGTCTTCTGCAAAGCTGTAAATAGCATTGTCGGTCCTGTCTAAGAGATCTTTGATATAGAGCAGGAACAGTGTAGGAGATAATATACACCTTTGAGGAACTCCAGCATTGACTTTAAATTCCTCCAAGAGATGTCCATCAATACCAACTCGAATTCTTTGATTCCTTAAGAAATTGTAAAGCCATAGAATCAAGTCAATTCGATTAACAATTCGTTATACCACATCTATCAAATGCTAACATAATGAGGCTACAGCCTAACCGGCGATAGAGCGATTCATTGAATATTCTTTGTTTTAACTCTTCAATTAATGGATTTGGTTTTAAGCACGTCAGTTTTCACATTTCTCCTTTAAAAATAAT
This sequence comes from Pissodes strobi, assembly GCA_016904865.1. Classification (NCBI taxonomy): domain Eukaryota; kingdom Metazoa; phylum Arthropoda; class Insecta; order Coleoptera; family Curculionidae; genus Pissodes; species Pissodes strobi. The sequence goes on from MU185537.1 coordinate 121,392, forward strand.
CAATCAGGTTAAGAGCCTGTGAACGGGCAGATTTTTACATGATATCCCTTTAAAATATACCTTGAAGAGAGAAACTACTAAGTTTATAATTATTATTATTATTATTATTATTATTTTATCTGTTCAGGAGCTGCCACTGGCAAAATTTAGATGCATGATTTTCAACGATATAAAAATATCGAGATAGAGGGTCTTATAAAAACAAGCTGCTTAAAATACCATTTCAATAAAGTGCATTAAAATGTGGGGAAAAGTTTTCTTATTGAAAGCTCCAAAGTTCTACATTAACATTACAGTTGTCAGGTGGGTTTTCGGCTTCGAGTAAAACCACCAGCAACTTTTTGCTCTATATAGAAGTTTTATGACATATGTAGTAATAATTCTAATATTTATCATAATCTATATAGCAATGTATGTTCTGGAACGCCTAATTGAAATCTGGGTTTGAGACAAATTGGTTATGCCTGTAATAAACAGCCGGTGACGTGCCCGTTTGCAAGATAATCAATGAATAAGTTTTATAGAACCTACAATGGACATCATTTTTAGTCTTATTTATTTGGATTCATTTAAGTTCTGTTTAACATAAAGTTATATTCATTTTCTTAACCAATAATAATAACAGATGCGCTCTTCTTTTAAATATAACTGTGCCATAACACAAGTATAACACTGGCGGCCAACGTGGGGCCGTGACACGATGTATTGCTCGATAAAACGATTATTGGCAGCAATGAAATTATAATTGTGTGACTATTGTCTCGCTATTGCGGACATTAGGAGTAGTAAATGTGAAGGTTTAAATCATGTGCAAAAAACTTTAAGACATTTTTTAAATAGTATTTAAAAGTTAAAGAGATTCGTTACAATTTTGGAAATTTAGACCAGATTAAAAATATTCCCGTTTTGAGGTAACGTTTCCATTTTATATTGAAAATTCTCACAAAACGGGAAATGTTCCTTGAGTTGGGAACACTGAATACATCATGCGCGCCACGCACCGAGCCTAGTTTATTTCATTTATTAGATAAGGATAGAAAATTAGCAATCTTAGAATTTTTTACACTCTGTAACGAACTAGTATAGTGGGCGCCAGAGTTCTTAGAGACAATGCGAACAGAAAATGAATACTATCAATAATTATAAAGATAAGAATATTAATTTTTGTACATAGAAGAGAAAATTTAGACTAAAACAGAGTTTTATCCACAATACCGAAACAGAATATTTGCACTCGACGCGCGTTTCGTTAACCATGTTAGCATCATCAGGAGATGGTTATGATGATGATTAATCATCTCCTGAGGATACTAACATGGTTAGCGAAACGCGCGTCGAGTGCAAATATTCTGTTTCGGTATTGTGGATAAAACTCTGTTTTAGTGCATGTTGCCGAAGGTTCCAAACCCCAACGTAGCTAGTTTTAGACCAATGTATATCGCTAATTAAAAAATTATTCAAGGAAATATCCTGTGGACCTCTGTTAAACGACTTCACAGGAGAAAGTTATCAACAATTTGAAAATTTACTGGTTAAAGCAGATATAATCGAAAACTTATATTACAATTCTGAGTTGAGCAAAACTTATAAATAACTACGGTTAGGCAAAGTTATAAATAGGTACTGTTAGTCAAGATATTATTTTTGTTTTTACTTTAGACATGAAATTCAAAAGAAATTATGACTGAAATTAAAAATTCAAAAGAAAATTATGGAACTACGTTCCAAACAGTGGCTCTCGGCAAATTTAAATAAAATATAACTTAAATTTAGTGATAGATAAAAAAATAGAGGTTCAACCTCTCTATAAAGGAGTCTTATAACTCAAAATAAGTAATTTCTACTACTCTACTATATGTATATGGCGCTTGGCACATAAACGATAATTGAGCGTAATAATTACCCCTCAATTGATTAAAGATAAAAGTAATCACCATCTCGCATTGAGATATGAATTAAGATAAAAGATAAAAAAAAACAGATAAATGTACACATATGAGTTAACCTTTCATAATTGCAAATTAATGTCGATACATCATTAATGAAACGCGACAGGGCAAGTGCTAATAATTATATGTTTGATGTTACGAATAAACTGAAATATTAATGAAATAAGCCTGAAAAGAAAAAATATTAAACCAGCAATATTATGAAGGTATTCTACTGAAAAATCAATTTACTACCTTCACAGGAATATTTAGAATACAAGAATTCCCCAAACAATACTGTTCAATTTAAATGGAGATACGTAAAACAAAGTGTGTGACCGCCAAACGATGAAATAATTAAGTTCCAGTATATTTGGATTAAAGCTCTATCGAATTACATGAATTTGACCCATGAGAGCCGGAATTATTCACCTTCGGTATTTTTACCGAACGGTCACTAAAAAAATCAAGATTATTGAAGTTGTAAGTTAATCGAACGTGTAATATAAAAATGCTAATTTGTTGCTTAAGCAGAATATGATTAAGTGAATCAGAAACAATTATTAATCATGTATTCAAAAAAGGAAAAAATTAGCGAAGTATATGCAAGATGAATAAAATATTTCAAGATGAAAAACTAGCACTCACCCAGCCAAGCGCTGCCAAGAAGATAAACGACATTCCTTTCAAAATTTAAGACTTTCAACAAATTCTGATTTCGATGTTCTAATTGGATAATTTAAATCATGTGACTACCGCTATAGCACATGCTGCGACACCCTAAGGAAATACTCAACATACCTTAAATATAGTAATCCGTATTAAATGAAATGTATAAATGGTAGGTATTAAATAGCGAATTACGCTTTCCAATTACCCACTACATGAGATAAATTCGTTTCCGAATAGATGTCTCATACTCAATATAGAAATCTACAGCGACACGAATCCGCAAATTGTAGTCCTGCTTAAATAATTAGTTGCACGAAATAACTTATATATTCCGTTACACCCCCCTTGCTCCTCCCAAACGCTCCCCTCCCCCCCCCCCCCCCCCCAAGGCAAAATTTCTTAGTACGCCACTGTAAAAACCTCTTCGCTTTTTGGAGATTTTCTGCTAAAAAATTCATATTCTCTTACTCAACACTATTATCAATATTGTGAGCATTAACTGTTAAAATAAGCGCTATAAATCAGGCATGTTATCGAATTTAAAAATTTACAGAAATGCAAGTCGTTCTGATTTATTTTCCAAGAAGGAAAATAAGTTTTACGTCTAAAAGGTTTTATTAATAATCGCATTATGAAGTTTTATAAAAAGATGATTTTTATGCACGGTCTTATGGATATACAATTTTTATTTTAGCTCCCCCCGACTTTAAAAAGTTTTAATGAAAAATTTTATATAGTCGCGCTTCTGTGCGCGTTCTGAATAAAGAATAAAACGACTTTGATAAACTGTACGCCGACTGCTATGAGATTTTTTCTAAATCAATGAATGTCAATGCGTAGAAGTGTGCAACAAGAGACACTAATAAGTCTTATTTAATTATAGGTAAATGAGTAAGGTTGGACACCACCAAGTTTACTTTTGTAGACAAAGCCCTATCGTTTTTGTTATGGACACAGTAAATAAAAGAAATTGAAACTCAAGTATCGAATAAATAAATAATTACCTGTCGTAGTCTACGCTACCTGCACACAGTTATCACGCAAGTTCGAGATTCTCCAATTCAAACAAAATAACAACAGTAATTGAGGCCAATACTGTTATTTTAGGGAAAAAATAAAGTAAGCTCCTCTAGCCTTTTAAATGAATTCCCTGGGTTGAGAGAACCCAGCTACCCCGTAGCGAAATTTTGACTGTCGCCGATTACTGTTTAACTAGAAACACCCTCTTATCAACTTGACTGTCTAAATTGAAATATTAAGTTGTAACATAAATGGAATTGTAATTAAGAATGTTATCCCCCCGTATTTGCTCTGCCCGAACCCTGCAACCTAGACGGCGATAACTTAACCGGATGTTACCACATGAACTATTTTATGTTAATTTAACCCTGATAAAATAGCCTTTCCGTAAGCCCAAGTGGCGAGTTCCTAACAGAAACCAAATCTTCAAAATCCTATGTTACGTTTTTGAAATTAATGCCAGAGAAAGAAAAAGTAAAATAGATAAATTTCCTCGGTTATAGAATGCACTAGAAATTATTCAAAAATCTAGTACTCGAGATAGTAAATTAATAGAACTATGCCGGCTTAGCTACACTTCACTAAGGTTCTATATAGATATTCGATATCAAATAGTATGATAATTATTCAAGCTGTTAAAAATACCGTCTAAGTTTCTAAATTTTGGGTAATTTTTAAAAGTCTTTACCGATGCCAAAATTCTATCAAATCACTAACAGGGAAATATAATTATCGACTAAAAAGATCACTTATCTGTATTTCCGGACGTCTCGAAAACCAGAGAGAAATTTTCCTTAACCTTCTTCAGACTTCTAGGAAAGAATCTGTCCCCGGATTTGTCATTGTCAATTAATCAGCTAAAAATTTGTCCATAAACTGACATCCGACATTCTCTGCTGTCATTTCAAAAACTATAGAGTAGTCTAATTTGTGAGGTTCCATAAAAGTTCTTAACAACCCTACGGGGAATCCAAAACTAGAACCCCATAACTGGGGTTCACCAAAACCTTTCTCGATAGCTTAAAGAAAATATGGCCATTATGGCCGTTGGTCGAATTTATATCTTTTCCTGTAACAACCTACCTCTCCCGAAAGTTTAAATCTGCTTTCAACCTAGTTCATCTCGAAATGGAAATTCTCTCCGGGAGCTACCTTCTCAATCCAGGGAATCTTCTTTGGCTACTGAAGAGAACAGTTGACTACCTAAATCAACAACAACTCCTGTTTTCTAGATTAATAAACAGAAAATTCTGTAAACACGTCAAAATCGTTCTACTGTTATTCAACTAAATACCTTAAATGACAATTTAAATACTGCTGTCAAGAAACTAGTCAGGTTCGGCCTCATCGAAAAAAATAATAGAGATGGTTTTCCAAACGATATAGCTTTTTAGAATGACTTCTATAAATAAAAATAATTTCCACCCGTAACAAAAGGCATTAATAAAATATTGGGCCTAATTTTATTGGATGTTCAAAATGCGAGGGTCCATTTAGGTAATTATATTTATTCAGCTTTATCGAGAGTTTTTTTTTTGAGATTTATCAAGAACGACGTTGTCCTGGATCTTCATTATTCGTAGTTTTGGCTTCAAACACATTAGTATTCAGATAATCAATGAGACTAAAACCCAGTGAACAAGCAAGTCATTTAATTTATATCGATCAATTCTTGTGGAAACATCTCATCGATCTATCTAGAGAAGTGACAAACTGGTCAGGCTTCTAGTGTTCTTCTGACTGTATAAGGTTTTTACAAAGAAAATATTAGGAAATCTATAGAATGTGAAATCAATGAATTAACTAGAAAACGACACATTAGTTATAAGCCAGATAAATATATTCTCTTTCAACTAAATTAGGATTGTTACCATCACAGGGCTGCTCGGAATAGGTGTTGGGGTTTAAATTCTTCGACATAAAGCACTACAACTCAGTTTCATCCATCAGAATTTTTGCACTCGACCGGCGGCGTTTCTCTGACTAGGCGATAATTTAAAACACAGTTGACTAAAAAAAAATTAGAAGAAACACTGCTTAATGTTATTCTAATAATATTAGAGATCTTTTCCCCTCCCTGTATTGTAAACAACCCATTTTGACACTGTTTTGAAGGACGTAAGTGAGAATTACCAAAAAGGTATCGATTCCCTTGACGACGGATTATAAGTCAACTTACCACCAACATAGGAACTTTAATTTTTTATTTCATCAACAACGTCAAGTTAAAAATGATTTATAAAAATGGAGTAATATTAAGTGAAATGAATATTCATAGTACAATTATTACAATTATGAACATTATTTACAAAATTTGTATAAATGTTTTTTCGTTTTTTCACAACTTGTATGGAATGTTCTGACTCCATAAATTCTCCATCTAACCAAGTTTTATGTTACTCTTTAAGTACTGCAGGAGATTTGTGGCTTCGTTATATTGTACAAAATTGTATTTGCAACTTCCTCTTGTAGGGGTTGTAGGGGGACGCTGTAGGAGTAGCACCTTTGCGGGAGAACGGTCACACTCGAGCATGTGCAAGGGTGGTTTCGACGCACTGGTCTCCACAGGGTCTTCAGCTCCCACTTGCTGGCTCCAAGCGCCACACACCGGTAAACTGCGTTGACCCGCAGGCTAAACCAAGTGAGAGTAGCCAGATATGGCGAACACTGTTGCAGCAGCGACAACAATACCATACAGCGGTGGCGCAGACGGACTTCATACCCAGCGCTGTAATGGATGTGGGAGGCGCAGCTGCAGCAGCTTCCAACGGCTTCCACACTGCGGTGAAGAAGGGAAACGGAACTCCCACTACACTATTTATTCCACTGTCAAACATGGCTGAAGTAAATTCCAAAATGGCCCTCAGTCCGGGGCACCCCTTAAGTGGGGAGAGGGTGCGAAGAATCCCCCCGTCTGTAAAAGCGAATAAAATACAATTGTACAAGGAAAAGGCAAAGATCGCTACGTGAAATGTATGTAGCTTATATATGACCGGCAAACTCGCCAATGTAGAACCAGAAATGCATAGACTGCAAATCAAGATCCTAGGCCTAAGCGAAGTAAGATGGCTTGGTGCCGGAACCCACAGAATTCCGAAGAGCGTCGCCCTTTATTACTCACGGGGCGACGATCCCAATCGCCATTATGGAGTAGCTATATTTATTTCCCCTGAATTAGAGAAGTCCTTTATAGATTTTGTTCCGCTAGGGGGTCGCGTGATGCTGCTACCCACAGAGTTATGAATGTAATCCAAGCGTACGCTCCAACTTGTGATAAACCTGATGAGGCAGTGGAGGAATTCTACTCCACATTGGAATGTGCTTTAAATCTAACGAAAAAAAGGAGAAATAACAATGGTTAAGGGCGACTTTAATGCTAAGATCGGAAGTGGTACTACAGACGAGATCTCAGGAAAATATGGACTGGGAATACGAAACGCTAGAGGAGATCGTTTGGCACAATTCTGTATAGAACACCATCTCTCAATTACCAATACTCTTTTCAAACAGCACCCTCGACGGCTTTACTTCTGGAAGTCTCCAACTGATCGCGATAACCATATAATTAGAAACCAAATAGATTTCATCCTTGTTAAAAACTACCTCATGAAATTCGTAACCGCAGCGAGAACATACCCGGGTGCCGACGTCAACAGCGACGACAACCCCGTCGTGATAGGTTTCAAGCTTCGCTACTTCAAAAAGGTACAGCGGCAAATCAGACCGAAGCGAATAAATATCAAAAAGCTTGGAAACCCTGGGGTGCGGATCCAAGCTAGCGAGACCCTGGAGATGCGTCTACAAACAGCCGATAATCGTGACGAGAATGATGTGGAACCCCGGTGGAGTATGCTGAAGGAGGATCGTTACGGAGAACGAAATCGAATGATGAGAACAGAGTGCCGGACGGCAAATGAGCGTTGGTTAACAGAAAGGTGCATTGAAATCGAGACACTACAAGATAAACACGACCTGTTCAATCTCCACAAAAAAATCAAAGAATTTACCAACACGCAGCGTAAACAGCAGCATGGTGTTTTGAGAGATGCCAATAACAGAATTTTGGTGAGCGCTGAAGAAAAGAAAAAACGATGGGAGGAATATGTGAAGGTCCTCTTCAACGACGTTCGGCCCAAAAAGCCTCCTAAAGGTGACGCTATTAATGAGTCTAGCCCTGGAATCACGAGAGATGAAGTAATACGCGTTATCAGGCTTCAGAAAAGCGACAAGGCCGTGGGAATGGCCAGTCACACGCGGAAAGGCTCAAACTCATTGCTGATGCAGATAGAGAAGGCCTAACCCTTCTCACCTCTCTTTTCAACTCTATATATCAGACTGGAGGAATACCATTGGACTGACTAAAATCGACGTTCATCACCATACCCAAAAAACAGAATGCTTCCCAGTGCGAAGACTACCGCATGATTAGTTTGATGTTCCATGTTCTCAAGGTATTCCTCCGTATCATCCACACATGTATATATGCCAGGTGCGAGAGGCAGATTAGTAACACGCAGTTCGGATTTAGGAACGAAATGGGTACGCGCGAGGCTCTCTTCACACTCAACGTTCTGACGCAGCGATGCAGGGACATGAATGCCGATATATACGCGTGTTTTATTGACTACCGTAAGGCATTCGACTGCGTTTTGCACCAGAGGCTTGCTGAGATCCTCTAGTCCATTCGTGTTGACGAGGGAGATCTGCGCATTATCACCCAACTATATTGGAATCAGACTGCGGAAGTCAGAATATCATCTGAAGAGGTAGAGATCCGGAAGGGAGTGAGACAGGGTTGTGTTTTGTCGCCCCTTTTTTCTATATATATTCCGAAGCGATCTTACGTGAAGCATTGGAGGATGTGAGAGAGGGCTTCAGGATCAATGGCATTTGCGTTAACAACATACGCTTTGCTGATGACACGGTCGTGCTTGCTGGCAGCCTGCCGCATCTCCAGAGCATTATGAACCGTATTGTCGAACATAGTATGCAGCACGGACTACAAATGAACGTTGCCAAGACCAAGATTGTTGTATTCTCCAAGACACCAAAACTAGCAACCCTCAGAATTAACAACGTGGTTGTACAACAAGTCTCGGCTCTAAAATATCTTGGCGCGCTGGTCAACAAAACCAAGGACCCTAAAATCGAAATTCTCGCAAGGATCGAACAAGCCAGACGCTCATTTACATCAATGATGAACTTCTTCGCTTGCCGTGACCTGAGTCTGCAGCTGCGTGTACGAATGATACGCTGTTATATCTTCCCGGTCCTTTTGTATGGATGTGAAAGCTGGACTTTTAATGAAGCACTGGAGCGTCAGATCAACGCATTCGAGATGTACTTATATCGACTTATTCTGCGCATATCCTGGATAGACCGAATAACCAACGAAGAGGTACTCAGGCGGATGAATAAAGATAAAGAACTATTAACAACAATAAAAAAAGAAAACTGCAATACATCGGTCACGTCATGAGAGGAGAGCGATATGAAATCCTCCGCTTTGTTATTGAGGGAAAGATCGAGGGCAAAAGATCTATGGGAAGACGGCAGAATTCGTGGCTCAAGGTTCTGAGAAGATGGTTTGGTCGAACATCTATTGAAATTTTCAGGGCTGCAGTTTCGCTGCCAGTTGTATCGCCAACCTTCGTAGGGAGACGGCGTCATAAGAAGAAGAACTTCCTCTTTATTGTTTACGGTCTCGGCTACATAACTTTCCGCAATAGTTGCAGATTTCCATCTCCCATGTCGCTTGACAGCTAATACATCAACTCCTGTATTTGCTAATAAAGTGGCCGACGTTCTTCTAAGGGAGTGTCGAGTATACTGCTTAAAATTCTCAAAGTTCAGAAATTTAGCAAGCGCGGATTAAAATTCGTTGTGTGAGATCTTATATCAATGTAATTTTGAACTATTTTGAAATAAGAAACCTCCTCATCGTCCATTTTAGTCACTGTAAATTTACGTGCCATTCCATTTTTGGAATCAGGAATAGTAACAATTATAACTTCATGTCTTAATTCAACATTGTCCATTTTCATTACAGAGAGTTCATAAGAACGGCACGCTCCAGCTATTCCCATTACCATTCCAACCTTCATCATTAAATAAATATCATCGGGGACTTCAAACAGAACTTATTCACATTTTCCCTGTCAAACACATTGGATTTTTTTAGGTTTATACCCGCATTTTTCCTTTTTTAAAATGGGCGAAGTTTAGGATACTTGGAAATATCTATATTTTCCTCTATGAAAAGGGTGGATTTCAACATGGAATATTCACGCCATCAGCTTGAAGGAGACTTTTATACAGCAGATTTTTCGTGAAAGTACGACAAAAGTACGGTTTCTGAAACTACAGTAGCAGTCTTTGTTTGGCACCATTTCTTGAAGTATTGATACGTTGCTTCATACCTCTTCCTAATTTTTTCTGGCAGCAGCGACAGATAAGCGATATTTGCTGATTCTTCTATCCATTTGCCTATTATACAGATCATTAATTTCAATTTTTCACAATTTTTAATAATAAACCGTCCACTTGACGTTGTTGATAAAATATGAATGTTTATGACGCTATAGAAACCGGCCAGAGCTGTCTTCATAATTTCATGCGAAAAGTATCGAATTAAATTAATAAAAATCCAAGAATATATTCTGCAGGGAGGAGAAACAATCTTATATACACCACGGGATGTAAGTACATTTAATAGTCTCGAACTATATTGTCAGCCCTCGCTATCGCTCAGAGACAAAATCGTCCTCGACTATTAAATGTCCTTATAGTATAAGCAAGTTATCACTTTTTCCAATTGATTCGTTTACCTGTCGAGCTCTCATTTCGTTATGAATGAAAATAATGACGCAAAATTTTATGGCCATAAAGTACTCGATAAGGTTTCCAAGAAGGAGTATCGCACGACCGTTCTCCTCCATTTGAATTCCAGGGGTTGTTTCTTTTCGCTAGGAGATCGAAGATATGCAGATAAAACCAGTGAAACATATTTCCCCTCGAATCGAAAATCGATGCGTCCAAACATTTTTCCACATTTTCGTTTTAATTTCTTTTATGGTAGTGAGACACACACTAAAGGGAGGCCCATGGCATTCTTGAATAGCTGCAGGTTGTAATTAGGAGGAAACAGTTTTTCCAGAGTGATGCAGTTCGCCAGACCAAGGAGTCATTGAAAAGCGATGGTCTAGGTGTTTCCAGTTGTACGACGAACGGGTGCGCTGTCGTCACTATCTGATAGGCGTTGCTGGGGGCCGGATGAGGCGGGACAAATCCTGGGAACACCTGCCGTGAAAATATCTGAAAAAAGAGGGATATCTTAGCCACATGTCTGCGGTGTTTCACACTATCCAGATCCCGAGTCAACTCCGGGTCACGGTCACGGTGCTATTTGCGCTTTGGAAAGCAAGAGCAGCTGTTGCAGTGTTGCGAAAGTGCGCACTAAGCTTCTGCGAGACTGATATTGTAATCTAATAAAAGGCATAAGCTACTAAACAAATATCACCCTGTCGCAAGTTTGAACTTGAACTTAGAGATTGTTATATAAACATTAAAGGCAAACTATAAACAACGCGAGAAATCAACGGGAGCGACTTTGAACCTTATGCACGCAATGACCATCACTTTGTTTTAAAATACGCTACCGAACCCTCAGTTCGGCAGACTTTGGTCTCACCTCCAGCTCCCAAGGTTAGCCACTTGACGACTGCCTTCTGGGTTCTATCAGCTCCTAAAGTTAGCCATACGACTGCTTTAGGTTCTAGTCCTTCCCTTCCAAACCTGGTACCGGTTAGTCACTTGACGACTGCTAGGACCAGGGGTTGCACAACCTCCATAGTAAAGTCCTGACAAGAAGTTTGTCCGAGTGTTGAGAAAGACAAGTGTCTAAACAGTCAGTTAAAAAGTTTAGTGAAATCTCTGAAATTTTGGTACTACAATGGCTCAAAAAGGGCAATGTTCCCAGGTGAAATGTTACATAAGCAAGAAATGTTTATGTAAAGCATGAAGAATATATAAGAAGCATACATAGTGAGGCAATATATAAGCTAAAGTTGTGTATGTAAAGCACACATAAGGTGAAATAATGGATAAAGATTTTTAAATACAAACATGATCAGCGAGCATAAATATGTCGATTAAGAGACTATAAAAGTCATCCGATTTTTATATAAGTCAACAAGTATTACTGAGTCTAACAACCTGCTATAATTAGAGACATAAAATACAGCTATAAATATTAGTCTCATAAACAGGATCGTAATATAATATTAGATGTACAAAATAATTTATCATAATTAGTAATTTTTTATAATTACCGGTAATAGTGGTACTATAGCTAAATAATAGAGAACAGGACCGTATTTATACAAGTTAATAAAAGTCTTTATTTAATAGGAGACTATAACTAAATAATATAAAGACAGCTAGTATGATTCTAGAAAGATATAAGTCATGTAAACTATTTTGTAGAATTGTAAATATTACTCAGACAATTTATAAAATCGTGATATTACGGTTATGATAAATGTGGTAATCCAAAGATCAATTTTCATGGGGTGGACGCATCCCATGCGGCTGAATTAGTCGATAGAAGCAAGATATTACAATACATGTATCAGTATTTTATAAAGAGTTGATATTGTGTCTAGACGTGCATTGACCAATAGGCGCCTATTGGCCAGTCAACGGTAAAGTATAGATATTTCAAATATGCAAAATACTTGTAGATGGTTATATAAACATTAAAGGCAAACTATAAACAACGCGAGCAATCAACGGGAGCGACTTTGAACCTTATGCATGCAATGATCATCACTTTGTTTTATATAAATACGCTACCGAACCCTCAGTTCGGCAGACTTTGGTCTCACCTCCAGCTCCCAAGGCTAGCCACTTGACGACTGCCTTCTGCGTTCTATCCGCTCCTAAAGTTAGCCATACGACTGCTTTAGGTTCTAGTCCTTTCCTTCCAAACCTGGTACCGGTTAGTCACTTGACGACTGCTAGCACCAGGGGTTGCACAACCTCCATAGTAAAGTCGTGACAAGAAGTTTGTCAGAGTGTTGAGAAAGACAAGTGTCTAAATAGTCAGTTAAAAAGTTTAGTGAAATCTCTTAGTGCTCTTAAATAAACCCCAACTCTTAAGAAAAACTATAAATTATAAGACAGTAAACAAAGACCTATAAACAGTACCTCAAATCGAGAAAACATGCGCCCCGTAGTAATCGTGTATAATAGAATCTCATTTTTTCTGACCAATAATTGTTGTTAAAGTTTTATCGTTAATACATTGTTATTGTTATAAACTAAACATGCTTACTTTATCATCTCTTCTTACCCCACGTAACGCGGTCCCGGTCTACCTCGGTTACCCTCCGGCACGCTAAACAAGGCGTGTCCTCGCGAGTAGAACATCCAGTGGTAGAATTAAAAGAAGCATTGAGATCCCGTCATTGTACTAATCGCGACGCGGCTCTTCTCTGAGAAGTTATTCTTTAAATAAACGCGCTACCCCCCAAGCTACTCGTGACAATATTGCGATGTTAGAAACGTGGTCATGCCAGGACATATTGCTGTTGACCGAGACACCCAGTACTCCGATTGACGAGGATGAAGGAATGGTCGATCCTGCAATAATGATGTCAGAGCCCGCCATATTGGCTTTCTTGGTAAACGTGGCTGTTTGGGTTTTTGCTGCATTGAACTGCACCAAATTTATGTCACCCCAAGTTCGAATGTTCTCCAGATCTTGATTAGTTGTTGTAATCTGCTCCTATCGGCTGATCCTCATTAGGAAGCCAGAGTACTATCATCTGCAAAACTGTAAACAATATTGATGGTTTCGGTCGGGATGTTATTAATATAGATGAGGAACAGAGTTGGTGAAAGTATTGCGCCCTCAGGTACTCCCGCATTAATGGTGAATGTGACTGAGATGTGTTCATCAACTGCAACTGTGTAAAGATCGGTTCTTAATGAAACTAGCAAGGCAGCTGCTGAGAGAGACTGGCAGTCCAGCCAGTATACTGCAAATTTATAATATGCCCTGTATATTCACACTAAGTAGATTTAAAAACGTTGCTGACGTAGATAATTATTTCCGAAAAAAGGCGGGTAATTTAATATTAACCAACGAGTTTAAGAACTTTTCTCTGATTTACCTGCTATTTTTAGAATTATATGCAGGTTTAACGTAATCTAGTTTGAAACTCTAGCAAAATCATCATAATTGAGCCGCTGCCTTACACAATTCATTGCCTCATCGAAATAAAAACTTCTTTCTTTAATTTGTATCCATCCGATACAATTTGTAAAATCCTGCGTTTCTCCCTATAGACCATTTGTTCGCTTCGTGACATTGTCCTCTGCTTTTATACAACAAAACTACATTAGCAGGGGTTTGCTAAAGCACTGAATTAAAATCCTTCTTGCCGAGGCAGGCATTTGCTAAATGACTGTTAGGCTTAGGACAATAGTCGTGGAGCTTAAGTAATTTCAGAGGTTGATTGTGAAAGATCATCGACGAATATAAGTTTGTGTTTTGAATGATAAATTGAAATATAATTGTAACATATATATATCCACTTAAATATACTGATGGTTTTACTCGTGACATGATGGCGGCTTTATTATCTGAAACCTTCTTCAAAATATACAATAAATAACATTCAAGATTCATTGGGTGTTTAGATATAGATGTCCAAAAATCTCGTAAGGTTATTTGAGCTGAATTATAAGAATGGAAGGACTCATATTTTGTACCATAATGAAAAAATCTAAATTATCGCGTGAGTTAACAATTAATTTTGATATTTGTCTTTTTTAGGACTGTACATATACAAAATATAGACAGTGATGAGCAAGTGAGTCACTTAGTCAACAAAATTTAAATGGCTTTGATCAGCAAATGATTCTGATTTTAGTGGCAGGTCCTAACCCCTTTGCCCAGCCTTGTTTTAGAATAATGATTTCTGTCCTTAAAATTCAGAATAAAGTCTCTTTCTCGAATCTGTCGGTTAGGGACTCGCATTCTAATTTTGAGGCAGCCTAAGTGATTTCAGGATTAGCAGAACCTTCACATTGTCCCTCTTTAACCCATGAAACTCCTCCTGGTTGTCTGTCATGTAGGCGTAGAAAAGTTCAAGCTGAACTCCATTGTACTAAATCGTGTACGTTTCCTTCTGGGAATTGTCTGGAGAACTGCTCATGATTGGCCCAGCACGACTTGTTGCATAACAAATAAATAAAATTAAGCGAAAAATATATTTAAATCCAAAATAACGCACCTACAGACTGACTTTACTCTTACTTTTAATTTGCTTACGGACTAAGAACTCTTACTATTTGTTCCATACAACATAAAAAGAAGGGTTGCTATTCTTTTTTTTACGAAGTAGCAGAATTGATCCAATTTCTAATTCGGATCCGTGACAACCGTATAGTATTTATGAGACTATGTAAAAAAAACAATCTTCATAGAATCTCTCTTTAACCTAGGAAATCCATCATTGTTGTCCGACATGTAGCCGTGAAAGGATCTCTCTTCTAGTTCGAGCCCATTTTATTCAATGGGGTACGTTTCCTTCTGGGAGTATCTGGAGAATTGCCCATTAGTTACTGTTGATCATTTTTTTAATGTATTGTTATCATATTATTTCTAGTTAATATCCCCCCAGTGGATTCAGGAAGTGTAAGCGGAACATGACCATGTTTGGGTAGTTTAGTGACTGATAGTTTGTCTTTTGTTTACATAATTGATGATTATTGGTAATACCATATCCCCTATTTGACATGTTGCATATCATGTAAGTAAAATTAAGCGAAAAATATATTTAAATCCAAAATAAGACACCCACAGGCTGACTTTACTCTTACTTCTAATTTGCTTACGGACTAAAAACTCCTTCTATCTGTTTCCTTCCAACATGCTGTAGCAGCGTTTCTTTTTGTCCGAAATAGCAGAATTGATCCAATTTCTAATTCGGAACCGTGAAAATCGTATTATTTATCATCCTATGGCTTTGCTTTGTTCTGATTTTTCTACTTCTTCGAATCCGTCGGTTAGGGATTGCGACCTCGCATTCTGATAATGATTAATTAGGAAATGGTTTTAGAGCCAACTAATCCTAATTCGACTAGCTGAAGCACTTCCCGTACGAAAGAAGTTCCGCAATTGATATAAAGTGGTCAAAATAGTATTTTCTTGATTTCAGCATTTTAGGGGAAAATTATTGTACGTTTATATAGCGCACGCTATATTCAAGTTACTATATTTTTAGGTATGTTGACGATTGCGAGTGAAAATTGAATTTTAAAACATATTGTCATGTTTACCCAATTTAAACGGTATAGGTTCGGGCGAAAAATTGGCATTTTCTTTTCGACTTATGCAGGATTTGAGGCTAATCGATAGGGTATAAAAAGTGTGCTACATACCCGTGAGTGCAGTTATGTTAATCTAGTTCTAGTACATAGTCGTAGAAGAAGAGGATTATGGGGTTTAACGATGGGGTAACGGTCAGAAAATTAGAGAATGCTTGATTTCTATTTAAAATTAAATTTCATGTTCCCTACATCCTAAACTATTAAAAAGGTTTATTCACCACTTTTGATATTTGAATTCTTTTTCATTCTCCAATTCTGTAAAAAATTCGGTTTTATTCATTGTCATTGGAATTGTAGAAGAATGGTAGAATCATATATTGGTCACGTTACAAAGTATAATACTACTTCTCTAATTAATAGATCCATCGCTTTAAATTCTCATCTCGGTAAAGTGATTTATTTGACCAGTTGTTACGACAATAACCATTTACTTTAGTGTTCTTCGGAAAGGGTGAAGGAGGTCACACACGTAATTGCCTGAAATAAAAGTATTGTAAGCGGGTCCACAGAAGCGTCAGCTCTAATCTTGTTTCGAGTACATGCTTGTCAATAATGTTAACTTCACTTAAGAGTTTTACTAAAATATTCTCAAGAATCCTTTATCTCATAAAATCTATACTTAATATAAGTTGTGGGATTCTATTTCTAGGGGCAATTGCACTTTGTTGAATAAATTCCTGGACGGTTTTTCCTTTCTCTTTTTTGGTTATATTAGCCTTTATGGGGCGTTTTTCATTATTCATTTAATCATTCAAACTTTTCTCGATTTAATCCCTTGCGTTAGATTAGAGCTTCTAAAGTAAAAAAATACATGAAGGTAACTATGAAAACAAACGTTTTGTCTAATTAACCTCACCTAATTTACTACTTCGTGGTGGATGTTATTTGTGGACATATATCTCCATAAAATGTCATATTATTCTAGTTTTTGCGGATTCCCTTTAATGTATCATCCATTTTTTTAATTACTTCATTTTCTTCGTATGCTAAATGATAATATTTCAAATCTATTAACAAACAATTACAATGACTGAAATCTTGAAACTTCGATGAGAAATTCTGAAGCTGATAAAGCGCACCTACAAAAGCTATGCAGCCTCGCTACCATAGAGGCCATGAGAACAATGCCATCAGCAACATTAGATGTCCTGCTGGCCTTTCCATCACTCAAGACCTGGGTCATGCAGGAGGCCATATATTTCTTCATGCGATTGCGAAACAATAGTATCTAGAGAGAAACAGTTGGATATAGAAGAATTTCTTTAAAAGCAGGGTTGGCTCGAGCTCCCCGTGTCCGGAACACTTTTTAGGCCTCTCTACAGCCCAAGTAAGACCGGCAAATCATAGAGCTAAGTGATCAGGCCCTGTCAAGAACGGAATGGCTGCTAATAAGAGATAGAACAGTCCCTCACCACCCCCTGCCGTAGTTATGGGGAGGGGGATGAAACACCTGGGCAGGATGCGCTGCCTTTGCAAAAACGAGGTGCACCGAGCTCGTGTCGACAGTATTACAGGACGAGGAGACTACTCACCTGCCCATGCCATGGAGAGAGATCCTGACCTTCATCCGGAGTTTAGGAAGACTAGAGTGAACTGGAGGTGGGGCCTCCTACTTGGTGATAAATTAAGAATAAATAATTCTCTAATAAGGTTTTGAAATGGCAGCTAGGCGTCTGCGTCAGGTTAAATTTCAGCAATATATTTCAAATTTATTTGCTTTACTAAAGGTTATTCTAAAAGGTTGTAGTATAACGTACCCGGGTCGATTCAACATAGTTGAATCAGATAAGTAAAATTGTGTTTTGCCTTTATTTTGCCAATGATCGTCAAATTAGATTAAAAAGAAATGGATTAAAAAGAGGACCAATACCTACGTTGTGTTATTATTATATCTTGCACAATTTTACTCACTCATTATGCGCTTCAACGAAACACATTTAGGGAAACTTGAGGGAAAGGTGCGTCATCTAAATTAAACCACAGATTCCTAATACGCCTAATTTATTAAAGAAAAGCGTGCCGGACTCAGCCTGGAATTCACGAGGGGAAAGAGTACGGCAGAGAAGCCCTCGATCTTAATTCCTAAACCGAATTATGCTGTATAATCTATTAGTATTATAATTAATTGAATTACTGTCTCCCGTACCACAATTTGTAGTTCTACACTTATAACAATACATTTAAAACTGAAGAAATAGCTCTTCGGTCGGGAATCGAACCCGAGTCTCCCGCGTGCCAGACGCGGATGTGATAACCACTACACTACCGAAAAGGGGTATTAGTCAGCCAGTCGCCGCTGGAGGGTACTGAGGTCCTGGGATACGGAGGCTACTCAGCTAAAGTTGGAATTAGGGCCAATATCTCTAGAATGATTATTACATTTATAACTAGGATATTCTCCCGTCAGGGTAGGAAAATGTTAGTAATTTCGCAAAAGCTCTTACTTGCAATCACAGTCATACTAAAACCAAAATTCCAGCACGAAAAGACAGCAAACAATACATTTTTGTTTTCATTTAAAGCAGTGTTGTTCACAGCATAAAACGATTTCATTAAATGTACACCATCAAATATGAATTATCAATGAGAATAAAAGAAATAATAATTGTGCAAATTATGTCAATAACAATATCAAAATATACACACGTGTTATGCCATCAAATATTAATTATCAATGAAAATAGAAGAAATTTTTATGCAAATCATGTTAATAACAATATCAAAATATATCCATATGTTATGCCATCAAATATTAATTATCAATGAAAATAGAAGAAATATTTATGCAAATTATGTCAATAACAATATCAAAATATATCCATATGTTATGTCATCAAATATTAATTATCAAAGAAAATTGAAGAAATATTGATGCAAATTATGTTTATAACAATATCAAAATATATACACATGTTATGCCATCATATATGAATTATCCATGAAGATAAAGAAATATTTATGCAAATAATGTTAATAACAATATCAAATATATACACATGTTATGCCATCAAATATGAATTATCCATGAAGATAAAGAAATATTTATGCAAATTATGTTTATAACAATACGAAAATGTATACACATGTTAGGCCATCAAATATTAATTACCAATGAAATTAGTAGAAATATTTATGCAAATTATGTTAATAACAATATGAAAATGTATACACAAGTTAGGTCATCAAATATTAATTATCAATGAGATTAGAAGAAATATTTATGTAAATTATGTTAATAACAATATGAAAATGTATACATGTTAGGCCATCAAATATTAATTATGAATGAGATTGGCAGAAATATTTATGCAAATTATGTTTATAACAATACGAAAATCTATACACATGTTAGGCCATCAAATATTAATTATCAATGAGATTAGAAGAAATATTTATGCAAACTATGATAATAACAATATGAAAATGTATACACATGTTAGTCATCAAATATTAATTATCAATGAGATTAGAAGAAATATTTATGCAAATTATGTTAATAACAATATGAAAATGTATACACATGTTAGTCCATCAAACATTATTTATCAATGAGATTAGAAGAAATATTTATGCAAATTATGTTAATAACCATATGAAAATGTTAGTCCATCAAATATGAATAATCAATGAGTATAAAATACATAATGGTACAAATTATGCCAATCACAATATTATAAGTTTCATTTTACCGACTTGTAATGACATATTGCAACACAGAAGCAAAACAATTCACCAAATTAAACCGTACACTCCGATGGCTTCTCACTCTCTATTTTTACGTCCTCGAGCAATACCTTTCGGATCTCCTCCAAAAACCTCGCAAAAACTCGACTTCAATTTATGACTTGATTTATCTTTTACATGTATAAAGGGTGTCTCAAAATATATACATATATAGGGTGTCTCAAAAATTAATGTATAAGGTTCAATGAAATAGCATTTTACAGAGGTGGGTTATCTCAAGGTAAAAGGCAATTGCTATAGCACATAACTCAATTCCGTGCCGTTATATTATAATGAGGCTCCAAATTCTTTATTAAATCATACTTTTCATTAATTCAAGTGTTTCCTAATTAATAAATTTGTTTTGGATGAGACGTTGTCGGCGTTGATAAAAAAATGTGCGTATGCCATTTATATTAGCGATCTCGAATATCATTTGTATAGAGAATCTGTATCAAAAGTACATTAAAACTTACCCTTCATCTATTGTCACATTTTTTGTGGAAGGACTAAAATCCGCATCCGCATTTTGTCGAATGGATTTTTACTCTACCCTATCCTATTGAAATATTAAATACGTCGTGTCCAAACTTCGAGTAATGGACCATATAAATTTCGACTAAATAATTCACGGAACGAAAGTGTTTTAAAGTTAAACATCTGAAAACTTGGCAATACACATGTTAGGCCATCAAATCCTTACCAACAAAAGTAAAATTTTCATGTAATCAACAGATTAAAGTAAAAGGCCGCATATCTTGTGTTTAAATATATTATACAATATTATTATATATCATACCAAATTATTTTAATGGCATTATCTTCCTAGTAATTATTTGTATTCTACCAATAGGATTTAATTTCTGTGTTTATTAACACGTTCAAGTAAAAGCGTTGTATATTGTCTTTAGAAATATATAATCCATCATTTCATAAATAATCAGTGGATGCATTCACAGTAGTCATACCCAATTTAACCAACACGGTTCAAATTTTGATTTAATCAACAGACTCAATTAAAAATAATGTATATCGTCTATTCAAATATATTATGCATTAATTCATATTCCTTCGTACCATACCGTTTTAATTTCGTTTAGTGTCACTCTCCGTAATTACTTCTAACTCTCCAATAGGATTCAAAATCAAATTGTATCAGCATATTTAAGTAAAAACACTGTATCTCTCTTATTGAGACCTATAATATAATAATTATATAATATCTTATACAACATTTCATATTGTGATGCATTCCTATTAATTGTTTATAACTTACCATTATCGGTAAAATTCTCACGTAATCAACGAGTTTATGTAAAAACTTTGTATTTATTCTATTCAAATATACTATTAATTTATTATTTCACATACCTTCATACCATATCGTTTTAATTTGGTTTAGTATCAAATTCTCAATTTATCAACATAGTCAGGTAAAGGCATTGTATATTTTCTTTTAAAATATCCTATAAATATTTCATAAATTACCAGGCCATGCAGTCGCATTAATCATTTCTAACCTATGAATATGATTCATATTCTGATTTTTCTAACAAATTCGAGTAAAAACTTTGTATATCTTCTTTTAAAATATCTATCAAATTATATAATTAGTTGATTAATTTTCAATTAATCAACAGACCAAAATAAAAACATTGTATATCTTCCATCCAAATATATTATTTGTTATTTCATATACCTTCATATGAAATATAGTGTACTATATTTAAAAAGAAGATATACAATGTTTTTACTTCAATATGTTGGTAAATAGAGAATTTGAATCGTATTGGATGGTTAAAAATCATTTTTCGGAATACAGTAACATTAAAACGATATAAAACGGTATTTTGATATCGTTTTAATGTCATTGCCTTCCGAATAATTATTTCTAACCGACCAATATGATTCAAATTCTCAATTTATTAACATATCAAGTAGAATCATCGTATACCTTTTCCCATAAATTATATCCAACTTAACAAAAACAGTTCATTTAATCAACAGACTCAAGTAAAAACGTTATATATCTTCTATTTAACTATACTATGCATTAATTCATATTCGTTCATACCATACCGTTTTAATTTCAGTTAGTGTCATTGTCGCCCAGTAATCATTTCTTACTTTCCAGCTCGATTCAGAATCTAAATGTATCAACATATTTAAGTAAAAACATTCTATATTTGCTTTTGAAATATCTTATACAATATTTCATAAATTACCACGTGATGGATTACCAGTAATCAGTTATAACTTCCCAATATGCGAACAATTATTAAGTAAAAACGTTGTATATCTTCTATTCAAATGTGCTGTTAATGTACTATATCATATACGTTCATGTCATGCCGTTTTAATTTAGTTTAGATTAATATTCTCAATTTAAAAACATAACCCGATAATAGCATTGTTTATTTTGTTTTGAAATATCCAAAACATTCTTTCATAAATAGTCAGTCGATGCGTTGCTACTAATCATATTTAACCAAATATGATTAGTAGCAACGCATCGACTGACTATTTATGAAAGAATGTTTTGGATATTTCAAAACAAAATATACAATGCTATTATCGGATTATGTTGTTAAATTGAGAATATTAATCTAAACTAAATTAAAACGGCATGACATGAACGTATATGATATAGTACATTAACACATTTATGTTGGTTAACACAGTTCAAATTTTCAATTAGTCAACAGACTCAAGTAAAACGATTGTATATATTCCATCCAAAGTATTATTTATTATTTCATATGACTTAATATGAAACGTTTTGCATGGGATTTAAAAAGAAGGTATACAATGTTTTTACTTGAATATATTGATAAATTAAGAATGTGAATCCTATTGGTAGGTTAGAAATCATTATTCGCAATACAACGTCGTTAAAATGATATTATAACGGTTTTTTGATATCGTTTTAATGTCGTTGTCGTCCGAATAATCATTTCTAACCTACCAATAGGATTAAAATACACAATTATTTATCAACTTATTTAAGTAAAAGCATTGTATATCTTCTTTTTACATATCGTACAAAGTATTTCATAAATTACCAGTCGATGAATTCCGAATGATCATTTCCAACCTACCAATAGATTCAAGGAAAAATGTTGTATATCTTTTATTCAAATATTTTATACTTCATCTCATATATCTTCACACCATACCATAGTAATGTCATTGTCTTGCCAGTAAATATGTTCTATATCTCCGTTTGAAATATCGTACCCATTAGTTCATTAATGATCAGTCAGTGGCGTCAGTGCATTCACAGTAATTATTCATATACCTTCATACCATTCCTGTGTTAATGACGGTGTTTGCCCAGTAGTTACTGAATATACCAATAAAATTAAAATTTTTAAGTATTCAATCGACACAAATGAAAATCTTGTATATATTAGCATTGTTTCATATACCTTTATAATATAACGTTTTAATGTCTAGTAATTATTTCTATCCAACCATTACGATAAAAATCAATTTATCAACACATGCAAGTGAAAACGTTGTATATCTCCGATTGAAATATCTTTTACATTACTTCACAAATAGTAATAATTTTTAACCAACCTACCAAGACGGTTTAAATTTTCAAGTAATCAACAGATGCAAGTAGCCTTCTATTAAAATATATCATCCTGTAAGGTTTGAATGTCGCTGTCTTCCCAGTAATAGTTTATGTCCGACTAATACGATTAAAAGTGCCAAATAAAATATCCAATAGGTTCAAGTAAAAAAATTGTATATCTTTTATTCAAATATCTTATACCCAATTTCGCATGCCTCCCGTCACAACGTTATACCGATGCTGCCCTCCAAATAATCATTTATCAAAGATCCCACACATAATCAAAAAACAAACGCCAGCCGGAGAACAAAAAAAGCGGCAATAAAGTATCTTTTCAGCATTTTTATTTACTCACTGGAGTAGACTATTATCGCGAACTCCCGAATGTTTTCCGAGCCTGCAGATTTATTTCTCAATGGAATTCCTAACTTTTAATAAACGTGTTTCAGTTGCCAGATCTATAAATTAATTCGAGCGCCGACACTGCAGAATAATGGGTTCGTGTGTGCGCGCTTATTGGACCAGAATACAGGGAAAACGTACCTCGATAGGTCTGTATGGAGAGGTGTTAAAATAATGGCAGACCTGTGCCAAGCGATGCACCTGTTTTGAAATTAAATTTATCTCCAGGATAAACTGTGTGGTTTGCCATCAGTAAGACGATCGGAAAGAAAAATTATTATTTGCAGGGGCGGACCTACGTGTAGGAGGGCGAGGGTGGCAATCGCACTCCCGGCATAAAAGTGCTATTATTAGCAAAGGATAATTCAATATTGAAAACCATAAATATTTCTTCTTTCTCCCTAATTAGTTCAGTTTAATAGCAGAAGTATATTATATAAGATTAAGAAATGTATGGAACTTCTTGCAAACACTGAGAGTAATATTCAAATAACCTAAGTTATTTAACTGATAATTGATAAATCCGCCTAAATAAAGTTAAAATTTTCAAAAGTAGTAGTTATGAATGGAATCGAGATGCCACCGCGCGCCGGCCGCCCGCGCCCCTGGGCAAAGTCAGATCAAGAACGATCGGCTCTATTAACGATAGACTGCGCTTTAACTCAATAAACTTTTTAATTAAATGCTGCTGCCTCAGGAATTCGATTCAAACTGATGTTGGCCTATGAAATTTCGAAATAACTTTGCTACAATCGAAATTTGCATTTATTGAATGTTTTAGTATCGCTAGACAGAACATTTAATTGCTAAACGTGGTTTAAGCCGACTGTAATAAAGTTCCGTGAAATGTTCCGTTGTTAGTTTCATTAACCTATTCAATATTTTAAAGGCAGTCGAATAAAAGGGCAAATTTTACGATTAATTACAAAAGTTTTATTGCGTCGCGGTGATTTTCACTGCAATTGAAGTGATATTGCAAAAGCGCGAAACTGTAAATTATAATTTTATGAAATTTAAGGAGATACGTCACGGAGATAGCACTACACTATTATTTCAGAGATAAGTGGAATTTGCATCCAGTTTGGGTTGGTTTGGGTTATGCCAAAAATTGTCTTCAATGCCCTTTAAAAATATCAAATTCATCTCTAAAAGTTTATCAAAGTTCGAGGTGCATTTACTTCTCGTCGAAGTATCAACACAGGAATTCGAAGAATACATCAATTAATTCATTGGCATGATAGAAAGAGGAAGAAAAGAGGCGCTGGTACTCTGAAATTTCCACGGCAAGGTACGGCAATTGGAGACTGAAGGTGCGAGGTTCCGGCACCAGAAAACTGGTGATCCCGTAGTCTTTCACCAACATGACAGAGAGGCTCGTCAGGAGGGCCAAACAATGAAGCGTTATGGAAAATTAACCCCTCTCACCTTACAAGTAGATCATCTATGACATTAAAGGTGGTACGAGGAAAGGTGTATCTGAATACACAACGTTGTAAGGAGACCATTCAGGTACCATAAGAGAATTCATGCATATTCTTAATAAATCCCTTTAGCACTCCAAGGAAAACAGGAACGATCAGGCAGTTAGTGGCGTCCCCTATTGGTTAGGTGGCCCAAATATTGAGCTCAGGAAAACAGTATTTATCGGCGAGAAGGATCCAAGAATAATTAACTAGAGAAGGATGGTTACATCAACTCGTTTTTTCACTGCCAGCTGCTCTAACGTGATGTAGCCACGCGACGAAGTTAGCGCCAAAGCCTTAACATACAATGGCAAAGACGTAAGGGAGAGTTTATGAAAATGTGTTAAAACTCAAAATTTCAAATGAAATAAAATTAAATTATTTATTATGAAATTACTTAATGTTTTTTTTATTAATAATATTTTCTTTGTATTTGAATTTAAACAAACCTGGATAAGCAAAAGTAAAAAGAAGTATAACTATACGGGGATTATTAAATCTTGTATGAAAAGCATCCTTAAGTGCCAGTTTCTTCAAGCCCGAATAACTTAATTCCTAGAGTAATAACTATGGCTACAATTGTATTAACATTCATGGTCATAGGAAATATTTGAAGAATAAAGTTATCCATACTTGAAGAAACTGGTCCTAAGAGTATGAGTTTATGAGAGAAAAATAGATTAAAATGAAATAAATATACAGTGTGGGCCTAAAAAGTATGCATAATTTGGAAAGACTAATAATTGCTTCTCAGAAAATGCGAATCTATATAAAAGTTATTGCTTAATGAAAAAATTGTTTTGACAATACGAAAGCTCAGATTAAGTATACACGGTGCGCGAGAAATAAAAATATATTACTATCTAAAACATAATTTTTGAGTTCGCCGACAACATGGGTGCTTATGAATGAAGAATCCTTAATATATGATTCGACACTGGTTTTTCCATAGTGTAGTGATTGCTGTATGATAAAATATATCTATGATATTCTAACGTGATAGGCAAGGTCACCATCTAAGGAACTTAAACAATGTATATTGTAATCTATTAAAATGTATAAGCTACTAAACAAATATCACCCTGTCGCAAGTTTGAACTCGAACTTAGAGATTGTTATATAAATATTAAAGGCAAACTATAAACAACGCGAGCAATCAACGGGAGCGACTTTGAACCTTATGCATGCAATGATCATCACTTTGTTTTATATAAATACGCTACCGAACCCTCAGTTCGGCAGAGTTTGGTCTCACCTCCAGCTCCCAAGGTTAGTCACTTGACGACTGCCTTCTGGGTTCTATCCGCTCCTAAAGTTAGCCATACGACTGCTTCAGGTTCTAGTCATTTCCTTCCAAACCTGGTACGGGTTAGTCACTTGACGACTGCTAGGACCAGGGGTTGCATAACCTCCATAGTAAAGTCTTGACAAGAAGTTTGTCAGCGAATTGAGAAAGACAAGTGTCTAAATAGTCAGTTAAAAAGTTCAGTGAAATCACTTAGTGCTCTTAAGTAAAACCCAACTCTTAAGAAAAACTATAAATTATAAGACAGTAAACAAAGACCTATAAACAGTACCTCAAATCGAGAAAACATGCGCACCGTAGTAATCGGGTATAATGGAATCTCATTTTTTCTGACCAATAATTATTGTTAAAGTTTTATCGTTAATACATTGTCATTGTTATAAACTAAACGTGCTTACTTTATCATATCTTCTTACCCCACGTAACGCGATCCCGGTCTACCTCAGTTACCACCCGGCACGCTAAACAAGGCGTGTCCTCACGAGTAGAACATCCAATGGTAGATTAAAGGAAGCATTGAGACCCCGTCATTGTACTAATCGCGATGAGGTTCTTCTCTGAGAAGTTATTCTTTAAATAAACGCGCTACCCCCTAAGCTATTCGTGACAATATTTCAGTGTATGTACGTGAACATACTTTTCAAAAATATTGCAAGTAATAACGTTGTATATCTCCGATTGAAATATCTTTTACATTACTTCACAAATAGCAATAATTTGCGTTATAAGATCCTTTACACAAATAGTGCACTATATAAAAATCGGCCTTTCCTATTGGTTGATCCGCATGGCCCTCCGCTCGCTTCGCTTGCTACGGGGGCTCAAGAAAAGGAAACTAACCAGGTGCTAACCCAAACTAACCCTAAGACATACCCAAAATCAAGAAAAAAACTGATTAGAAACATAATCTTAAAAAAAATTAAAAAATAGCAACGGGGTTCGAACCTAGGACGTTCCGGTGAGACCCAGTTGTATAAACATCTACACTACGAGAGCTCTTAATAGAAACCAATTGCCTCACGCAGATATATCGTAATACGAGATGGATCGACCAACAGGAGAGGTCGATTTTTACATAGTGCACTATTTGTGTAAAGGATCTTTAAATGCTTATTATTCCATGAAACTTGAAAAACCAAACCAAATTCTTTTTGAAGAAAAACCGTACTTCCTGATGGCACAAAATATGTGGTCGAAAACGAAATATTAGGGTATTTCTTTAAACTATACACTGTGGGCAAAATTAAATTGGAACTTTCTTTAATGCTTAATAACTCTTTTATTTTCAAAGGATTTTTTATCATTTTTGGATATGTTATGGCCTAAGGTATTGGGTTTGAAAAGAATTTTACAAAGTGGGTTTGCTTCAGTGGCGTACTGAAAAGGGAGTATTTTTCAAAACCAATGTATTTCAGGTCGTTGCAAAAATCGGCCAAATGAAATAAAAATGTAAAAATAGGCAAAAAGGATTTGAAACGGTTCGGAATAATGACCATTAAAAAGCCAGGTCAATATAAACAAAATTAAAAGTTTTACTTTAATTTTGGGAAAATCATGTCTTATGGGCAAAATTAAATTGGCACCTTCTTTAATGCTCAATAACTTTTTAATTTTCAAAGAATCTTTTACACTTTTGGATATATTATGGTATAAGGTATTGGGATTAAAGAGAACTTTGCAAAGAGGATCTGCTTTAGTGGAGTACTGAAAAGGGGCTATTTTTCAAAGCCAATGTATTTCAAGTCGTTGCAAAAATCGGAAAAATCAAATAAATTTTTAAAAATGATGAAAGAAAGATTTGAAACAGTTCGGAATATTGACCTTTAAAAAAACCGGGTCAATACAATCAAAATTAAAATTTGTACTTTAATTTTGGGAAAACCATGTCTTGTAGGCCAAATTAAATTGGATCCTTTTTTAATGCTTAATGACTTTTTATTTTGAAAGAAATTTTTATCATATTTGAAAATGTTAAGGCCGAAGATATTAGAATCATAAAAAATTGCAAAGCGGGTCTATTGCAGTGGCGTACAGAAATTTTGAATTTAATTAAAATGTTTAAAATTAAAAAAATATATAATTTTAATTATTAATGTACGCCACTGAAATAGACCCGCTTTACAAAGTTCTTTTTGAATCTAATATCTTAGGTCATAACATATCCAAAAATAATAAAAAATCTTATGAAGAAAAAGTAATTAAACATTAAAAAAGATCAAATTTAACCTGGCCCACGACACATGGTTTTCCCTAAATTAAAGTATAAATTTTAATTTTGTTCGGATTGACCTGGGTTTTTAATGGTCAATATACCGAACCCTTTTTAATCTTTTTTGCCCATTTTTACATCTTTATTTCATTTGGCCGATTTTTACAACGCCCTGAAATACATTGGTTATGAAAAATACTCCCTTTTCTGTACGCCACTGAAGTAGGCCCTCTTTGCAAAGTTCTTTTTAATCCCAATACCTTAGGCCATAACATATCCAAAAATTATAAAAAATCCTTTGAAAATAAAAAAGTTATTAAGCATTAAAGAAGGTTCCAATTTAATTTTGCCCACAGTGTATAACCGACTACTCAGAAGGCGAATAGGACTATTCGATTTTTCACTTCTTTTCCTAAATTTTGAGGTACAAAATTGATACAGAAAGGCTCTTTTAGGGTTAAAATAAAGAAATTGAAAAATAAGTTTTTTATTGTTATAGATAAAATATAATAAATACTTGTTCAATTATTTATATATATTTTTTTTTAATAAAATAACTTGCTTATAGACACGCCAGTATCATATCGATCCCCTTCAGAAATAGTAAATTCCATTGTATCTGAATTGGAACTAATTTACACCCTTAATATCATCTGTCTATACCATAGATCTTTTGTTGCTATTTGTAATCTTGAAACAAAGTTTTAATCATGTTGGGAGTTGGGAGTATCTCCCTTGAAGCAATAAGGACTTAGTTAAACTTGTCCTGGAACTGGCCTTGGGTACTCAGAAGCAGGCGGTAAACTTTAAATACCTTACTTTAAGTACCTATTTATCTCATTATTATGACTCGACTCATATTTAATGGCTATTAAACCATTTCCACTTTTACCCGTCTCTTAAGTGCTCAATTTAATTGCTGAAAGATTAGCTCTTTTTTATGTTAACTATATTGTAATTAACAAGTGTTGTTTTCTTGATATTCTGTCATATCACATCATTTATTTTAATATATTTTTTTAATAACTGGGATTATATAATTCATATTTATCATTGTCTAATGATTTGTTTATTAAATTCTTATTGTACGTCTGTCCTGTCTTATACTTAATTTTTTATGAATTGTAAGTTAGTGCAAATAATAATTATAAGTACCATTTTAAAATGATTTTTTTAATTTCATTGTTCAATTCGAGGCTAATATACCATCATTGATTTGGTTGCAGGATGCTGCTTTGTGACATTTTTTACCCGAAAAGCCGCCCTCTTAGCTCAAGATGCCTTACATAATGTCAAGACTCTAAATGGGGTAAGTGGAGTTTTATTATTATAATACTTATTCGTTCGAAACATTTTCAGAAAATACTTTTTAGTACAGCAGCGTGAGAGTAACATTGAGTATTTTTGCTTCTCCAGAATAACGTATCCGTGTTGCAAGTTACATTACTGATGCTAAATTGAAAGTATCGCTTAAAGGCAGCGAAAAAAAATTACAAAATACGAGCTTGTTGGGTAAACACCCCAACATGTGTATAAACTATCGTTTTTCACCGTATAGTTTGGTGATAACACTCTGTATGTATGTAGTATGAATGAACCGTAATTAAACTCAAAATAGATTTATTTCACCCCGGGTAAATCCCAATTTTTGCATTTAAAGCAGCATAATATTTCAGTTCTTCATTACGATCCTTTAGTCCGAACCTGTACACCAGTACTGTCGGTATAATAAATTACAATATAGCAACTTTTCACTACGTAAATGAAATCGTTCGTAATCGTTCTTAAAGTAATATATATATTTGTCTCCCTTAGTATTGTGTAAACAATAATATGTCATATAAAGAAAGGAAATAGTTTCTACCCTTTCAGTTTAAAATGAATTCGGCGTTCGCGCCATCCCCCACTTTATTTGTTTTTGCCGCAAAGCCGCCTGCTAGAAGAAGAAATTAATTTTATCAGTGTCTTACAACCACTCAAGCGTACCAGATA
This sequence comes from Pissodes strobi, assembly GCA_016904865.1. Lineage (NCBI taxonomy): Eukaryota > Metazoa > Arthropoda > Insecta > Coleoptera > Curculionidae > Pissodes > Pissodes strobi. Next base: position 152,086 of record MU185537.1, read on the forward strand.
GGTCCAGTCACCGCTCTCTAGTGCAGTAAAGACTCTCACTCGAACAGTAGCTAAATTTGCTGGTTGCTTTTTCGCGCCAAAGGTCAAATCCTTTTAGGTAATTTTTTAGTTTTGTTTGCACAGATAATATCGGTTGTACCTCTGTTCTTTTTGTCCAACCTTGGACAAATACCTATTTTGGGCGTTCTAACGGAATTCCTCAAAGCCAGAAACGGCTTAGCGTCTCGGCACACCTGTGACTGTGCTTGAAGGAGAGAAAGTAAAACGGCGGTACCAGATTTGTAGCTTAACAAATCGTGCCGGTAGAATCCAAATCAAGGATAGCCAAATCCCTGTCTTATTAGAGTGAAGTAAAGCATTGGAGATCAAGGTATTCTGTGAGAAAGAAAGTTGCCCGTTTTAAAACATAAAAGTTGTTACATTTAAATTAAGGAAAGAGAAACGTTTCATTTGGAAACTAAAGAATCAAGACTTTTTTAGTGGATATTTATAATTAAGCAACCTTTTGTATATTTCGATACCTCAAAAGCCAAGGGGCGTAACCCACAAAAAGTAAATTTTTCAGGAAGTTGAAAAAACTGCATAATTTATAAATTAGAAATAATTTCAAAACATAATAAAAGTCTTCTTGAAGTTTTTTTTAATACCAAATGTTTTTCAATGCGGAAGTTAATGAGACACCCTCTTTTTATATAAAACTAAAATATTTCTGAAAAATGTGGGTTACGTCACTTGACATGTACATAAACCAAGCTTGTAGTTATTTGGGGGACGTAAGCTAGTAGGATACGTCTATTGGCCAGATTTAAAATTAATAAAATGGCTTAACTTTTAACATAGTTTTATTTATTAGAGTTGTCATAAATATTGGTAAAAAATGTAATTATAGAAAAAAAAGTTTTGATGAAAAACAGCAGCTTTCCATTATAACTAAACATAAACTTTTAACTGCAAAAAATAAATTCCTAAGTATTCGGTTTTTTGTTGTTTCGTAACATTATCTGGTGTATCTTCCTCATCAGTTTCAGAAAGTGTATCTCGAGATACATCTCGAGAATTATTTTTTTCTTAACAAGGGTTTGTAGGTCTTATGGGGCTTCAGTTCTTGTTTGGTGTGTGTCTAAACTGCAAATTTTTCGGTAATGTAAAGGGCTCATATCCACGAGTCTCTACATAATTGTAATACATTCCCAGAACATCACTATATTTACAAACTATAACGCTACGAATATTTTTAACATTTATTTGTTTTCCAAAGTTTGTTCTGTGTCTGGAAAAATTGTTCGTTGGAGGGTTAAAGTCGTTGAAGCTACCGAATAAAAGTATAATTAGGCTATAGGGTTTTGCATTCCGTGCACTGCGGATTATGGTAGGCCATTCAGAAGGTGCCCATATCGTTCTCTTTTTGGAAAATGGAGCCGCTTCGGCTCTGACCTCAGAGTGTAAACAGCACAAGTGCTTGATTCTAACGATGCTGAAAAACCTTAAAGAAATTGAAAAATGGTGGACGTTTCGAGGAACAAACCGTTGTCAAGAACGAATAATAAATCTAAAAATTAAAATGGTTAGTAAATGCAATTCAAACAGTAAATAGCTCGTGCACTTTGTCAAGTTTTGAATTAACTTCGTCAAAACAAAGTGCACGCGCTTTTCACTGTTTTAATTACATATACTAACCATTTTCATTTTTAGATTTGTTATTTGTTCCTTAAAATGGGGGCAGGTTTGTTACTCGAAACGTCGACCATTTTTCCAATTTCCTTTAGGTTTTTCAGCTTCGTTAGGCTCACTAAACTAGCACTTGTGCTGTTTACATCCTGGGGCCAGAGCCGAAGCGGCTCTATTTTCCAAAAAGGGTACGTTGAAGTGAAGAAAAAGGCAAACAGATGTAAGATAAACAACGACAATTAAAAACATCACAAAATACTAGAAAATGCAACAATCGTTAAAAGTAATATTCGTTACAAAACCGTTAACTTGTGAGCTACCACATTTTTGTCGTCAGACATTTACGCGTGCTCGGTTTACGCGGTATGGTTTCTATGGTGGCTTACGCCAATTAGCTTTTTCCCGTACGTAAGGACAAGGTGACAAGATGGCTTAATTCTGAGGGTTACATTACTTAGCCTTGCTGTAAAAGGCTTACGACTATTAAAATATTTTTGATTTTTTCTATTTTTAACAACCTTAATTCGCTTTGCGGGTTACATCCTTTGGCTAAGTGATGTATTTTTACTCCGAGCATCCTTTAGTACAATAACTCAATTTTTGACCATTTTGAGGGTTACGCCACTTGGCCTCTGAGGTGTCGATTTATTTTCTATGTGTGAATGAATGAATGCATGAAAGTAGTATAGAAATTGTATATATTTTTATATCATATGCAAATGCTTAATTACATTATTAAAGTACTTAATAACTAAACTACCTACCTTTTTTAATTCACAACCTCTGTGTAAAACCCCCACCACCCTATTTTAATACAGTCCACTAATTGATTGTGGTTAATTATGTAGATAATTGCCACCCACTCCTTTATGGTAATAAATAATTTAAAAAATAGTTGTTTATCTCTACAAGAGCATTTATATTATATATTAAAAATGCATATTGGATATTATCTTAAGAGCTTTACTATGATTTTATAATGTTTCTCATGTTAAGCGCCCAAGTTCTTAGTAACCAAGCTTTCCTATATAGTATATCTAGAAGAATTTCAGTGATTTTTGTTCTGCTCGGGAAAATTAGATAAGCCACTGCGGGGCTTATTATCGTAATTGCGGGTAAATGCGATTATTTTATAAAAAGTTATAGTGGTTTATTTATTTATAAATTTTAACATCCATAAACGAAAGGCAATTCGGAACATAAGGTCAATGAGACTAGCAGTCCTTATCAGAATCACAATTCCGACATACGTAGTATGGGTTCCCATCTGTGCAGCTTTCATGAACCCAGAATTTGCATCTGATGCATTGCAACCATTGAGGAACTGTAAGGTAAGTGGTACATGATAAGGAATGTTTCTTCTTCATCCTCAGTTAACACTTTTTCGTCGATGAGTTTTGCTTTTTTAGCTGCTTTTCTTTGTGTGGTTTCATTATTCTCGGGTTCACTTCCAAATACTTTCTTCTTAACTTGTTTTAATTTTGGCAATTTTGAAGCTGCTATTTCATCTTCTATAGGGGAACCTGTCAAAATAGCAGACTCTCTTTTTCCTCCCCCCGATGCGGATCGACCTATAGGAAAGGCCGATTTTTATATAGTGAACTATTTGTGTAATGGATCTTATAATGGATCTAGCATCAAGTCTCATGGATAAAGTCTCGCGGCGCCGGCCGCGGAGACACGGATGTTTCGGTGGCTTGAAGTCGTTTGAGCAAAGATTGGCTTACAGAGCGCTTTTATACGCCGGCCAAGTCCCTTAACATGCCCCGCCCACGCGTCCGGACGCCTCCCTTTCGCTCCCCAGCTTTAGAAAAAGGAAGAATGTATTCCGCTGATAGTACGTTAATGGCAGACGTTGAAAAAGTAGCTGTAGTTTTGGAAACAGGAGCTACAAGCTACATATGTACCTAAGTAACAAAATTCATTCACTACTGTGGACAGATATAGAGAGAGCATCCTTCTGGCGCACGGAATCTGACACCAGCTCTAAAAGAAGTTCGAAAACCCGCAAAAACGTACAACAGAGCACACGGAAGAAAGATTGGATACCAACAAAGCAATCTACAACATCTCGCATCACCAACTTACCGGGTATGAAAATAAGATACTCAGTAAAAGTTTCAATTTTGCATTAGCACCTAAAGAAGATATCATTTCCAACGAAGAAGCAACACTAGACAAGAAACCAGAAGAGGAAGCAGACCAAGTGAGACAAGAAGTGGCCCGTGTACTAAAAACAAGCCGACCACCATGACCAAATTTAAAACTTCCGGAAATCTATGCCCTAAAAACTCTTAAGAACAACAAGGAAATAACTATAATCCCAGCAGACAAAGGAAACGCAACAGACGAGATGAACACTGATGACTACATGAAGCAAATGACGGATATCGTTAAGGATAAAAAAATTTTTAAAAACCAACACAGATCGAACTAGCTACCTAGAAAAGACCACTAAAACCAATATAAAAGCCGCAAACTTAGATCTAGAGATTGAGAAAGATAACATTCCACTAGAAAAATCCAGCAGATCTCCAAAACTTTACGGCCTACCCAAAATATACAAACGTGGAGCGCCTTTAAGACCCGTTTTAAGTGCAGTGAATTATCCAACACAAAAACTAGAAAGATATCTCGCAAGTATAATGCAACCGACAACATAACTTGCGGAATCTCACGTCAAAAATTCAGAACACCTTTCCAGAAAACTCGAGAACATTCATTTAGGCAAAAACGATATTCTTGCAAGCTTAGATATCGTCTCACCCTACCCCAGCATGCCGATTGATGAGGCCCTAGACAAGATAGCCATGAATGAGGACTTTCCAGCACATGTTATCGAATTATCGGAACACTGCCTGAAAACACCTATTTCATGCTTAATAACCAGATGTATCGTAATACCAATGGCGCCCTCATGGGATCATCGCTGTCACCAGTCATCGCAATTTTTTCAGCCTTTACCACGCTATGAAAACGCTACGTAGATGACATCTTCATTATATGACCCCATGGTAGAGAACAGTTGGACACTTTCCTGGACAATCTAAACCTAATTCACAGCATAATCCAATTCACACTAGAAGTAGAAAAGAATGAGATGGTACCTTTCCTACACCTCCAAATCACCAGAACGCCAAACAAAACCCTTCACAAATCCAGTCCGTGGCACAACATTGATATTTCTGTCCTATCGCCTAAAAAACCTATTCAAAGGAAAGAAGAAGTAAAACTAACAACAAACGCCTTTAAACAACATTAGGAAGAAAATTAATCAACAAAAAAAAACAAGGAAGAAGCCAGAAAACAACGAGGAACATAACATGCAAAACGCCATACTAATAAAGGGGGCCACTGACAAAGTCGGCAGAATCCTAAGGAAGTATCAAATCAAGTCAATTTTCATACCACAGCGAACTTTAGCCCGAGTACTAGGAAATCCAAAGAACAATCTAAAGTTTTAGAACCAAGAAGTGTAAAGCATACCTTACGGAGACTGTCAAAAATCATTCATACGGCAGACAAATAGACGAATTTCAACTAGAATCCAGCAGATGAACAGCATCGGAACGAAGCAGGCTACCGCAGCGACCTACCAACACCAACACCACTTATCAACAAGACACTCCATCGATTTCAACATGGCTAGACAAGTAACCACAGTGGACCACTACAAAGCTCGCATAATCAGAGAAGCTCTAGACATTAAAAAGAACGGAGAGCTCAATAAGCGAGACGACTCTGTCAACATCCCAAAAATTTAGAAATATTTTCTTAACATTCAAGAAAATCACCCCAGCTCCACCAGCTCCCAACCAGAACATTGCTGAAGCAAGAAAAATGGAACCGATGGAGGCGGAGCCTATGCCACGTTACAATCTGCGCAGACGCCAGCCTATAAAAGCAGACTCACACGGATTTCAGCATCAGTTCGAGCCCAGAAGCAGAGCGAGTAACACTTGATAATACCAGATGCGATTCTGGCGAAACGTCGTGAAGATGAAGAACTTCAAGACAAACGGATTGACACCCGGAATATTACTTAATATAGTGTTTCTTGATCTATATTATACAATTTGTAAGAGAATATTCTTTTTCGGAAGACCATAAAATTGATACAGGAGCTTGATATTCAATAAGGTCAGGGAAAAGCACCACCTGTGACTTAGATAGGCTATCAGGCACCTTCCCCAAATCCAATCGAAAACGGAAGCTCCCACATGAATCAAAGTGTTTGTAGACAAGCGGTGAGATGTTAAATTGCATTTCCTCTGCAGTATGCTGCTAGAAGTTTCAAAAATCTGAAAAATGTTTCATAAATTGATTTTATTATATATCGGCTCTTGCTTCGCAGATAGTAACCACAAACAAAAGCCATTTCGTACCCGATAGTACTTTGGATAAAAACATGGTGTTGGTCTATATTATATGATTTATAAAAGAATATTCTTTTTCGGAAGAACAAATTGATGCAAGAGCTTCGAATAGATCTTCAGTCACATTGTGTCAAGCTACATATTTGTGAATTATCTAATATATGGCAACCAATTAAAATACTTTTAGAAAGTGCCCAAACCTTCACTTGAGATAACTGGCTTAATCAAAAGAGCTAATTTAAAAAGTTATTTTTCATTTGTTTCAGGTAAATATAAATACGGAAACTTTTAATGGCATCTTGTTATATTTATCATTATTAAACTCCTAGTCTTCAGTAAAATTATATAAAAAGTTTTACGTAGTCTAGTAATAATCGATTCACAATAATTTCTTTAAAAAATGCTAGAACATCTCATTATGAGAGACAAGGAATAATAATTTTACTTACAGGTTGCCGTCAGAAGCACAGCTTTGAAGGCTCTCGGAAGCTAATTGAAGGGCCTTGTACTGATTTTATTTACCCATCTAAAGTTATTTTATTTTAATTAGCATTAACTATTTTCATCGCTCCCCTTTGTTTGCTGAATTTAATCAATATGTCATTATCCGCCACGTATTGTGTAATAATTATACGGTGTTAGATTTTGTTCTGGAATTGGAAACTTGTTGGATACTATCAGAATGGGAAAAAATATAAGTATTTTTAATTCCTAAGAAAAATTATTGTATAACAACAAATACACATGTTTTTTACAAGAACGATTGAAATTACATTATATTTCATTTTCTTTCCTAGCCGCAAATCACTGGCACTGCTGTCGCCTAATTTAAGACAATCAGTGCATTGACCTTACTTCATTCAATTTTTTTACTTAAGTTTAATGGTCTCTTAGTTGCCTACCAAGAATATCTAAAGTTTTCAATTGGAATTAAGTCCGGGCTTCGTGCTGGCCATGTTGTAACGAAAATAGTGCCCCACGTTGGGCGCCACTTTGTAACGAATTGAACAGTTGGGCGTCACTTTATAATGAATTACTAGCTCAGTCGCCAATTTGTAAGGATAAATTTAGTTGGACACTAATTTGTAGCGAAAGTTAATTTATTTAGTTTAATAAAGTATGAGATTCGTTTTTTCTGAGGGGTGAGCTGTCTCTTTTATTAATTATATTTTGGGCGCCAGGGTTCCTAGAGACAATGCAAATTGAGTATAAACACATCAATAACTATAAAGATAAGAATATCAAAAATTTGCCCTTATAATTCGTGTCTCACAGATCTCGATCTTGCGATAAAACTAAACAAGGTAATTTTAAAGCAATGATATATTAATTTTATAAATAATTTACAAATATGAGTGATGCAATTTGAAAAATTGAAATCTATATAATCAGGTGTAAATATAACTTATGAAATTGTTTGAACTATCGTTTTCTTTAAATAAATTGGCTAGCAATGAGAATGAAGATCAAAAGATAAAAAAAAAGTAATAACAACAGATAGTTGGTCTTTACAATAAATTTTCTTCTGACTGACGGATACTTAACTTCGTTCAGTTATTCTGTGACCATGCGATCGTGTTGGGACCTCCACTGGAACCGCTTCTGCCTGTTCAACCGAGTTAGGGTTATCCAGGACTTTCAGATAATCCAGGTGACTATTCCCATCAATTTGCACAGAACAGCTGTCATTGTCGTCTCCAATCAGTCGTAACATGAAAGAAATAGACAAGTCTTAGACCAACGTATACTGCTAACTAACTAATGTTAACGAGGAGATATCATGTGGACCTCAGTTAGACTATTACATAGGAGGTAGTAATCAACAATAATTTGAAAGTTTACTGGTTACAGCAGGTATAATCAGAATTTAAATTACAATTTTAAGTTGAGCAAAAATTATAAATAATTACTGTTACTCAAGATATTCTTTTTCTTTACTTAAGATATGAAATTCAAAACAAATTATTATTGAAATATTAAAATTCAAAAGAAAATTATGAAACTAAGTTCCAAACAGCGGCTCTCGGCAAATCTAAGTAAAAGATAACTTGAATTTAATGATAAATAGAAAAATAGAGGTACAACCTCTCTACAAACCAGTCATATTACTCAAAATAAGTAATTTCTATTACTCTTCTGTATGATCCTTGGCACATAAACGATAATTGAGCGTAATTACATCTCAATTAATTACAGATAAAGACAAGATAATCACTATCTCGCATTTAGATAGGAATTTAGAAAAAAACAGATAAATTTACACATGTGAGCTTAACCTCTCATAAATGCAAATTAATGTCGGTACATCAGTGGCGAGACGCGACAGGGCAAGTGCTAATAATTATATGCTTGATGTTACAAATAAACTGAAATATTAACGAAATAAGCCTAAAAAGAAAAAATATTAACAATACTATGAGGGAAAATTCAGAGAAATTCTACTAAAAATTCAATTTACTAACTCCGCAGGAATATATAGAATCCACTCTGAGAATTCCCCAAATAATACTGTTCAATTTAAGCGGAAATACGTAAAATAATGTACGTGACCACCAAACGATGAAATAATTACGTTCACTGTAAATTTGGACTAAACCATTATCAAATTACATGAATTTTTATCCTATATTTTATCCACCAACAAATC
>MU185538.1:0-73165 GCA_016904865.1 Pissodes strobi
TTAATATGCTAGGCAGATTAGGGCTCAATTTAGGTACATTAATTTTGTTATTTTGAGCGGCTTCACTGTAAGAGACGGGTGCGACATTTCTAGTACCAAGGTTTTCTAAATTTGTTATTTCTTGTCGTAACAAGGCAATTATTTCTTCTTTCGCTTCAATAATACTTTCTTTATCTTCAATTTTTTCAGCAAGTAGTGCGTGTGACTCGAATCTTTCGCATTTTTGGCATCGAAACTTCAAAACTCTCTCTCTCTCAGTTCCAATACTTTTACCTCTGAAGCTGTAAGGTTACCACATTGTTTACAATATTTTTTTCACAATAATCGCATGCAAATACTGGATTCCTACTACCAGCTACTTCCTTACACACATCACACTCTATTTGTAACTGTGGAGTATAAATGTAAAATTGTACTAATTATAGTACATTTACCACAGCAACAACAATCCTCAAATCGTATTTTAAACCTTAATGGAATGCAGTTTTTTATCGAACATTTATCACATTCTTTAATTTATGACAATAAATTTTAAAGGACGTTTTCGCAATTTTCTCTAATTACACAAGATTTGCACTATAATTATTATTATCAATAATTTCACCACTTTTTTTAACATCAGGCGATACTCAAAACAATATTTAACTCACAGTATATCTCACAAAAAAACACCAAACGCAGGAAAGAATATTTGCTGTTGTTAACACGATATATTCATACATATTAAATATACTTAAATAGTAAACAAACACTATTATTCCCCATAAGAAAATGTGCAACTTTTGGAAACTGTGCCAGGCCCCCGGTGTCGGTTACTAAAATTTCAACATTTTCACGCTCAAATTTCAATATTTTCACGTTACACCTGGGAAAGTCGCAGTGGAAGTTTGCCCTTCTAGGGCAATTTAGGCTCAAAACGCGGATATTTTTTCCGATCAAACGTGGCGGATCCTCCGATTTTTTTGGCTTAAACTACTCTAAAGGACACCCATTTTTCTAGCGCAAAAACAGAAATTTGCAAAATCGACACAACCTATATGTCGCCAGACCCCTAATTTGATGATATCTTTGAAGATTTTGAACCATTCTTATATTTTTCTTGCATTTGGTGATTATTATCCGCGGTTAACTAATTTCTATATTTTCGGATACCTCTCTGAACCCTATTCTAAATTAAAATTTTTATTTCAAAACAATTCTGAACGTGCTATAACGAGCGTTTTGGAACTTACTTGCTTCAATATAGCCTAACTTTAACAAAACCTTCGGGAAACGAACTCTACTTATTACTACAACATATTTATGTAATAGATACAACAAATATCATGGAATACTAGCCTAATTATAAAAATGAAATAGTATTATTATATGACATATTTTGTACTATAAGACTGTAATATAAACAAAAACTGTAATTAATTTTGACGTCTTAAACTAATCAATATTATCAATAATAATATGGTAAGAATAACCTCGTGCGCCTATGAGAAGGCAAGATTTTTTTACGTGCTAGTCCTCTGCCCCTCAGTCGTCGTTAAGGTTCACTCGCTTGGCGCACTATAGATATGTCTATCCCACGTATTTGCTCTAGACAAATCAATAGGGCAAATATACCAACAAGAGATCCAAAAGATTATTTTAGAATTACTGTTAGATTATATTATCCTTCGCATCTTCGCCGTCCCTCATTACACTTTGTAGTATACAACTTTTTCCCAATCGGTACAATTTTTAAAGAAGTTATCTAAAAACATGGTGATTCAGCCGACCCTGGCTAGCCCCTCGAGCTTATCGCCTTGATGCGTCATTACAATTTTGTACCGATCGGTGACAAGCAAGAATCCGTAAATCGGTTCTTTCTTTTGGTTTTAAGACGAAAAATGCCTAGAAATCGTATTTCAAGTACAGTGTATGTGTCTCGGTATGTGTAGTGATATGTCTTGCTCGCAAAGGAGGCGAAAAAAGGGAGCAATATTCATCGGAAGAAGCGAATCAGGGGGTGAGTACACATAAGATTATATGCCAAAATTTCAAATGTACGTAAATACCTGGTGCTCTTATATATATAAAAACAGAAACTCTCGTATAAAAGCATGATGTGTATAATACTATAGCTACCTTAGTATTATGAATAAATATGACACTTGTAACCCTTAATTTTTTACCTAATAAAATTAAAATGGGAAATACTCTCAAACTTCTAAAACTAACTATATTAGAATAAAATAGAGTGCGAACGGGTTACAGTCAAAAATTACTAACAAACTGTTATTTATATACGAGGGCATGACAAAACATTGTTACATTTGTCGTCTGTGCACAATTATACACAGAATCAAACAATATATTCGGAATTGAAATATATTATATCGAAATGAATATAAATAATAAGCAAAAGTTAACGATACGAGCTATTCGAATCGTTCCCTAGTAATCTCGTCTAATCGTAATCGTACCTCCTACCAAAGCAATACTATTCAATCACAAAAAGTGGTTACATAACACAATCAAAAGGCTGACTAAGGAAATATACCGGTTGGCCTGCACATTTATTAATGTTTTACATAGAATAAAACGTTTTTACCATATAAAGGAATATAAAAAATAGAAACTAATGGTTATAATGCCTTCGTATTATTATCACGTTTTCGATAATTGATCCCCTTATGGGCCACATGTGGGACTATAAACTACAATTCGATTTGATGCAAATATTGCAAAAAAACAAAAAACTAAAAGTTATATTTAATCATGATCCACTTATCTACAGGATAATAAATAAAACTTAAAAATCAAATATTATCATAATAATTTCAAAGGATATTCATAGCCACAATACTAGAGAGTTTATAAGAAATCGTACTGTTATTATTACTAAAATGTAATTATCCCCAATACCAGTGTTGAAAACACTGTCTAGAGGATTAAGGACTATGTATACTGTAATTATTGTTATTACTGCATTAATAAATAATTTAAAAAAAAAAAATAAATTAAGTAAGTCGAAGAGTGCCCTTCTCTTACGAAATTAACCATTAAAAACTAGCCACAAAGGCAAGCTGACTCATAATTTCGGAGCGACTAAAACCCAAGTTGGGTATTATTATAGCTTTGCATGCCCCACCGTTCGCTTTGCTCGCAACGGGGGATCAATCAACAAGAACTAACCAAGTGCTAACCAAAACTAACCCAAGGCTAACCCAAAGTAACCCAAAATTAAGGGAAAAAGGCAAATTAATAGAAAGTTTGCTAGGACGTAGACATGGATTCGTGTCGCATCGCGCGCAGTATTTTGGATTACAACTCGGGATTTAGCCGCTCGTTATAAATTTATCGGAATGTTATCGTTCGGCTTTGTCGAAGCGATGTATACCGGAACGCATTATTTTTAAACAATTCGTGTTGATATGAGCCGACCGGTGAGGGAAAAAATTGGAGTAAACATTGCTTGCAGGAGATGTTAATAAATAATATCAATACCTATTTACAAATTCGCATTTGCAGATGCGAATAACTTTAACTAAAATTGGCCTTCACATTTTGCAGATGTGAAGGGCCCCCAACAGCCTCCACGTCAGTAGGTGTATTATGTTGGAGTGGATAGAGGCACACTATATCCCTACATTTGCCGATGTAAAGGATATATGTATTGACAAAATAAAACTGTATAGTGCTATGTATTTGCAGATACAAACACAAATAACCACCAAAAACAAATAACCACCATACTATTGCAACCCTCTTACATAAAATCATTGCATTGGAGGTAGCGAATTATTACACTCTTGGTTTCTATTCAAAACAGAAATTACAGTATTTGCAGATACTGTAAATATGCTAAAAAATCGTTGCATTTGCAGATGCAGACGAAAGCATAACCAGGGTTAAGCAGCAAGCAAAAAGGTGAATAGTTCGTTGTATTAGCAGATACAATCGATCGTACCCACTGTCTGCAATTGCAGTTGCAGGTAGTGAACATATTCATGAACCTATTTTTCTGTTCAAAAACAGAAATTGCAGCATTTGCAGATGCTGTAACTAGGCTAATAGATCGTTGCACTTGCAGATGCAATCGATATAATAAGTAGCAAAACCAAGGAAAATCTTTTGCATTTGCAGATGCATTAGATGATCCTCTCACGCTAGCGGAGGAAATAACTTATCCGAATCAAGACTTACCAACATCAGAAGCACCAGATGGTCCTGAACAAAGTAAAGACCACGCTTTGTTAATAGGCAGCTAGCCTGCGAGGCCAGAACTACATACTCAGATAGATAGTTTTTAGATGGTACAATCACGTATTAAAAGGACTATTAAAAAAAAAAAAAAAACAAACAAACAGTATGATAGAGAAGTATCCACCAGCTGTCAACTGTAATGTCCTCAGACCATCAAAATTAAATCTCAAAGAGAGTACTAAATCCTGCCAAGACAACTACGGTATGAATTACAGAAACAGCTATGGTCCGTGGGATTAGTGCCTTAGCCCTCCCTTTCAATAATTTAATTAGCCAACCGTCTGAACTAGAATTATACGTTCAAAATTGGCAGAAATTAAAGGTAAACAGTTCAATAATAGAGTGGGTACAGGATTATAAAATGCCTTTCAATAGGACACCACTCCGGTTAGCAAAGTAGAAGACTACATAGGACGGCAAAAAAATTTATTTCAAAATACGCATTCTTGGGGAAAACTGATCTTAAAGATGCATATTTCCTTATCCCTATGCACAGTAGTCAAAAAAGTTGTTAAGATTCGTTTTTTGCAACGTATTATACCAATTTAATTGTGTTTCATTTGGGTTATGTACAGCTCCATATCTTTTCACAAAACTGAAACCAGTTGTAAGATATGTAAAATTAAAGGGTATAAAAACTGTACTCTACTTAGTCGATTGGCTAGTTATTGGTAATTCAAAAGAGAGCTTAAAAGTATAAATAAAATTACACAAACATTACAAGATTTAGGTTTTATATAAATTCTGAAAAAAGCGTAGTTATTCCCGCGCAACAATGCTCATTTTTCGGGGTTATACAAGAGAAAAGATACCTACTGGCAGAACAGTCTATCATCTTTTACCCTGAAAAATACCTACTCACATCTCCTTGCAGAGAGAAACAACCATTGTGGAAGAAAATTTCCCTGGCTGTAGGGAAATTAGGAAGTCTCCTGAGAAATTAAACTGATTATTTTTTATTGCAAACTATAGAACAGTGAAAAAGAAATCGATACGTATTTTTTATTTCCACTAAGATGAATATTACAAGAGCTATACCAGTTTTTAGTTTTGTATATATAGATATACTATGCATGGTGTGACGTAACAATTCATGTGTATTATGACGTCATAAGCACATCTCACGGCATTGTATCTGCTTCATTTTTTGGCTTATAGAAAAAAGAAAAACACGTGTTCACTTATTTTTCATGGGCTATCAAAATAAGCAATAATAATAATAATAATAAAAAAATAAATAAAATAAAAAATTGATGAAACTTCCTTATTGTCAGGAGAGCCTTTCTATAACAAAGCGTACCTCATGAAGCGATAAAAGTGATTATTTATTCATTGACAGATAGCGCCCTCAAACAATTCGGAAATACTTACAATAAATGTGGGGAATTTGTAGTTTTGTAAACGCCAACAAATATATACCAAAACCGTAAACTTATTGAGCTCCTAAATATTCAATTGTCTTCGGAGTTATCCTACTCTACGATGAACTCACACAAATCTGCACTTTCTCCAATATTGAATATTAAACAAAAGACGAAGCGGTTATAAAAGGGATTCTCAATGGAACATTTAACATAAGACTCCCAAATCCAAAGTACTCAATTACTTACTTGGGATTCCTACCCAGGTATACAGCGCTTAAAGAGCATGTACCTTCACGAATCATTAAATCTACAAATCTAACTTTAAAGCTAGTATCACTCTTAATACTAATAACGGCACACCGGCACACTGACAACCCGGAAGTAAAAATAGACAATATTTTTAAATATGAATACATAATTGAAATCAGATTCCCGGATAAAATAAAAGCAGGTGGCTTAAACAGGCTTCAACCTAATTTGATATTACCTTATTTTATCAATCAACCTGAACTATGTATAGCCACACTATTAGAGACTTACATAAAACGCACAAAAGGAAAAAGGGTGCTACCAGTCAATAAAAGGTGAATAGTTCGTTGTATTAGCAGATACAATCGATCGTACTCTCCACTGTCTGCAATTGCAGTTGCAGCTAGTGAACATACCTATTTTTTCTGTTCAAAAACAGAAATTACGGCATTCGCAGATACTGTAAATATGCTAATAGATCGTTGCATTTGCAGATGCATTCGATACCACAAGTAGCAAAACCAAAGAAAATGTAATACTCACTCACAAAAAGCCTTATCACCCAGACAGCAGTCAAACCATTAGCAGATGGGTCAAGTTAATACTAAGAGCCAGCAGTATAAACAAGGAAATCTTTGGGGCACACAGCACGCGACACGGGGCAACTTCAGCAGCTCAAAGAATTGGAGTTACATTACAAACCATTCAGAAGACAGCTGGCTCGACAGAAAAATCAAAAGTATTCTCAAAATTCTATAACAAACTTGGCGTGGGTAATCCCACTGGATTTGCATCTTGTTTACTGAACCATAATTTCTAAAGGATCATATAAATATGGAGCTACAATTATAACTTACTTACCAACTTGTTATCATATTACATAAGAATATTGGTATAGTATTAAAAATAAGTTAAAGGTTAATATCAGTTAAGCGTTAAACATGATATATGTACCTTCATATGTGTGTTATTAAATCTAATGGTTATAAATTTGAATTTTAGTTTATAAAAAGACCTTACAAATCTAGGACTACAGAAAATTCGCAATTTTCAGTTAATGTAGATTACATCGCAAATACTTTAAACATCTACAAAGTGTAATGAGGGACGGCGAAGATGCGAAGGATAATTAAAAGATCAATCGACTTACCTGTAAGGAAGATCGATCGGAATTATCCGAGCATCTTCGCCGTCCCTCATTATAAACCCACCCAGTCTTTACCTTCTCCCTTTCACCCCAAACGCAATGTAATCAAAAATCTCACGAACCAAAATTGTAATGACGCATCAAGGCGATAAGCTCGAGGGGCTAGCCAGGGTCGGCTGAATCACCATGTTTTTAGATAACTTCTTTAAAAATTGTACCGATTGGGAAAAAGTTGTATACTACAAAGTGTAATGAGGGACGGCGAAGATGCTCGGATAATTCCGATCGATCTTCCTTACAGGTAAGTCGATTGATCTTTTAATTATTGATGACTTAAAATTTCGGTTTGATAAAGATTTAATGAATATTTTAAATTTAAATGTTGTCTTACCACCAATATTTTCCAAACTAAATCGTGACGAACTAGACTCGCCTATAAAAAAATTAGCGAAATATTTAGTATCTCTAGGATTCGAAGACTCTGACGACGCAATGATTGAGATGAAAATAAAATCGGAAATGGATTTGTGGCAAAATCATTTTGTAAGTAAAACTCAAAACGACGATTTATCATTCCACTCTCTGTACCTTTATTGTAGGGAGGATTTTTACCCATATATTAAAAAAATCCTTAATATAATATTGTGTTTACCTATTAGTGTAGCATCTGCTGTAAGATCGTTTTCGGCTTTAAAACGATTAAAGTCATGGCTAAGGACCAACATAGCGGTTATGCATATTAACAGGGAAACTAATATTGACATAGACAGTGTGATTACTAGGTTTGCTAATTCTAAAAAACGAGTAATTGGTTTTGTAATATAGGTTTAGTTTTAAAGTGCATTTAAAAAAATATAATATAGAAATGTATTTTCTACGTAATATGTTTTTTTTAACCCCCCCCCCATAACTCAGTGCTAAATCCGCCCTGCACTGGACCAAAAAATAAGTATTTTTTTCTCTATATGGTGGTACGAATATCTCGATTTTTGATGATGATGCCCTTTTGCGCAGTCTAATTTTGTATTATCTCCGGAATAAGGGTTATCTTATCATGTACTTTCATCGCTGAAAAATTCAGCTTGTGACACCGAAGTGGGGGCAAAGTCATAGTTAGTTTCAATTTACACCATACTACTATGGCACTTCAACGTGTAATAGATTGTAATGGCGGTTTTCATCACTACCTGACGTCAAGCGCCAAAATTGCTGCCGCCCATTCCTGCGCGGTGTCATCTCTTTTTATTTGTATAATGCTTCGGGGGGTGCAACCAACAAAAACTAACCCAAAATATGAAAAGCTAGCACATTTATATTATAGTCGCGCTATAAAAAGTCGCGATCTCGTACACTCGATACAAGTAAGCCCCCAGACATAATGGTTATGTTTATATATCTCGTATCATAGGAATAAGGAGCGCATAATAATAGGTACCGAAGTGAAATATCAAATGAATAAAGTTCGCCATAACTTAAAGCTGTGACTGGATATAGGATATTACGTTAGAATTAATCAAACAGTTTCCAAAAAATAATTTTAAAAATTACTCTAATGAATTTTGAATTTTAAGCCAATATTATGAGATAAATATGAGGCTTAATAAGGTATTTTGTAGTTTACAGTTAAGTTTTATTCAAATTAACTACTCAATCGTCGCACAGTCATTGCATATTTTATAACTTGCAACAACTACACAAAATCTAATAACATAATATGCAGATTTCCTTCAACCAATGATTACTTAATATAATAAATGCTTCCATTCTAAATTACAAGATGAATCGTAGGTGAAAATCTAACCCACCATTTTCATAACTACAACAATAAACTAATTTTCACACGAATTCTGGTTTATGATCCGGTGGAAATAATATATAGTTTTAATTAAAATAAAATCTTTATGTATTCTGCTAAATAATATGTGACTATTTTTAACGTTACTGAAAACGTATATACAGAGTGAGCCCATATAATTTCTCACTCGCTTAATTTTTTTGCTATACTATCTAAATATTTATAACATTTTTCGATAGTAGATTATATACACCCTATAGTATATTATACTTCTTTAAACCCATTCGGAACACCCTGGTTTGTAATAATGTTTTGGGACACGAACTGACAACACTGTTTAAAAATCAAGCAACGGCGACCATCCCGCCCCCTGGGAAGTACTGAGTCATTAATGTTTCGTGTTGCGCGACGATAACGCAGTTTAAATTGGTTCCAAGATTTTAGTGTTTAAAGTAGCAAGATGAAGCGGAAAACTAAAGAAGATCCGAAGAAAAAGGCAAAGAGACGGTTGCTTGAAGACTTAAGAAAGAAGATGGAAAAATTTGAGAAATACATGGAAAGTTCCATTTCAAGTTCAAGTAAATAAAGTCCGCACATTATATCAAAATAATAATAGCTAGTATTTATGCATACATCATTATGGAGACAAAATAACGTTTTAATTTCCGTAAGTTAGATAGAACCTACATAAGTTCTGTTATTAATTAATTTAAAGCAAAGAGGAAGGGTTTTGTATATTGCATAATTCATGACGATATCGATCGATCGACCTTTTTTGTACCATGCGGTAGACCCAGGCTGGAGTGCAAGCAAAAAGTTTGTTGGTGTTTTCTTTCATGGTAATTATATTTTACCACTGTAAATATAGTTACACAACTAGATATTTTCTGTGATTTTACTCGCGTCGGAAGCGATATTGCCGCGCGCTCGGCGCTAGTCATGTTCATCTGACTATTTTAAATATTTGTTTTTTACGCATATTTTAAGGAATATTTTATTTTGTTGCATTTAACCTTAGTACGGGGCACAATGTTAATTACTGAAGATTTGAGAGAGTTTTTTCCTCTCTAGTCTAAAGTAGAGCATTTCGCAAGTTGTTTTTCCCTTTTTTGGGACAACTAGTCAAAATGGGTACAAGTAACTTGGTTGTTTTCTCACTTTTGTGAGCAACCAGAGATACGATATAATAGTTGTTTTGCGTTTAGCCAACTAATAACTACTATTACTCAACACAAAATAAATTAAATAGTCAGAAACTAATATTGTTTTTGGTCAGGACAGTGACTCTTCAAATTCAGAGTCAGAATCAGAGTCTTCTTCCTCGAGTGAACGGGAGTCTCGAGGAAAAGAAGAGAAGGAGCCGACCATAAACTCTATTTTGGGACACGACCCAACTAGTTCTGGGGAGAAGGGTCCTCCTTTATGTGACGCTTTAGTCACTAGATGGTCAAGTTATTTGAGTGCAGGGCTGGAGAAGGATACTAGAGAAGCGCTTACTGCAAAATATAAATTTGCTGAAAACTGCCCCCTTTTAGACGCCCCAAAATTAAACCCTGAGGTCGAGGTTTCCCTGACGCCAGCTCAGGTCAAAATGGATCAATTTTCTATGAGCATTCATAATAAATTAGGGAGGGCCCTAACGGCACAAGGCTCAGTGTTAAATATAATTTAGTCACAAGACGCAGCCCCGCATATGATTGACCATAATATAAAGACAGCTTAAGCTGACACAGCTAAGTTGATTTGTGAAGCACATTACCTATTATCATACCACCGAAAACATGAGCTCTATCCTTTGTTAAACGCCGAGGTTCAGAAGGTGGCAATGAAATCCAAAATTGACTCTCTTTTATTTGGAGAGGATTTCCAGGACAAATATAAAACTGCCAGAGAAGTTAAGGATACAGGTTTGGATTTGAAAGCAGGACCTTCAGGTTAGAAGAAAGACATGAAGGATCATTTAAACTACAAACGCCGGAGCAATAGGCCCAGGTTCAAAACGGAGAAGTACGACGACAGAAAGAGGAAGGGATGGCAGCCCCAGTGGCGCCGCAGCAGTCTACCCACTCAGCAGCAGCGCAGCTCGAGGAAATATCACAATTAGAGGTACCTAAAAAATATGCAGGTCGAATAAAATTGTTTCTTAATGAGTGGCAGAAAATCACTTCATGCCCAATGGTTTTGCGTTGGATTTCTGGGTACTCAATTCCGTTTATTGAAAACCCCAATCCGAAATCTGCGCCAAAAAATTTAAAAATTTCTGATAAAGAATTTAACAATTTAAATTGTGCTATTTTAAAGTTGGAAACAATCGGAGCTATTTGTAAATGTAAAAAACACCAACGTGGTGAATTTTTATCATTATATTTTTTAGTACCTAAATCAGATGGTATTCTCAGATTCGTATTAAATCTAAGGCGTCTTAATAAATACATTATAGCTCCTCATTTTAAACTTGAGGATTTTCAATCTGTAAGAAATTTAATTACAAAAGGTTCTTATATGGCATCCTCTCTTAATGCAAAATGTAAGACCTTTATATCTTGGAAACGAGATCCCAATGCTTTTAAAGTGGATGCGTTTACCTTAAAATGGTTAGAATTTTTCTTTTATGCGTTTCCACCTTTCTGCTTAGTAGGAAAAGTTATAACGAAAATTATTTCAGAGAGCGCCGAGGGAATACTGGTTTTTGGCCTACCCAGAATTGGTATCCAAAGTGTTCCAAATTGCTAGTGTGTAAACCCCTTTACTTTCACCCAAAGAGTGATTTATTATTATGCCCTTTCAGGAAGAGTCATCCGATTTGGGATCGCCTTACCCTGGTTGCAGGGAAGCTATCCGGGAATCGTATAAGAGAAGAGACCTGGCAGGAAGACTGCATTCCAATCATATTGGCTTCCTTAAGTGACAGCACTATTAAGCAATGCAACGTGTCCCTTAGGAAATAGTGGAAATTTTGCTCGGAAAATGACATCGATATTTTTAATTCAAATAGCACGCAAGTACTTGGTTACCTTTTTAAATCAGTGCCTGACTGAGGGCGCATCGTACAATTCATTAAATGCACATTTAGCATCAATAAAATTAATAGCAAATATATCAGGGGATATGGACATTTTGAAATGGTTCTTAAAACGTTCTTTTAGGCTTAAACCTTGTTTTCCACGATATCAGGAAACATGGGATCCTGAGGAAGTTTTAAAATACTTGTCTCAACTTCCTCTCTTATTTTCTAAGGAATTTTGAGATGCTTTCGATGAAACTAGTTACTCTCCTAGCTCTTTCGTTTGCCCATAGAATACAAACCTTATCAAAAATTCAGCTAAATAATATATATAATTATGAAGATAGGATAGAAATTGTTATTACTGAAATACTAAAGACGTCTTATCAAAATAAAACCCCACCGATTTTAAGTTTCCCTTTATTTACAGAGAAGCCAGAACTGTTCGTGGCAAAAACCTTATTGTTTTATATAGACGCCACCCGATTTAAACGTTCTAATAAAGATACATACATATTTAATATTAACACATAAAAAGCCTTACCATGTTGCATCTACCCAAACATTATCCAGATGGATTAAAAAGGTTCTACAAAATAGTAGTATAGATGTGACTAAGTTTCATAGCTACAGTACTAGACATTCAGCGGTTTCTGCCGCTAGTAGACAGAGTATCAGTATAGAAACTATAAGAAGTGCTGCTGGCCGGTCTACCAGATCATATATGTTTTCCAAATTTTGTAATAGAGCAATACTAGATAAGTGTCTGTTTGCTAAATCTATTTTAGGTATGAAATAAATTAGTTAATTGATTAGTTTACTGAGTTAAATAAGATATATATTCTATTAGTTTAAGCATTATTTGCTTTACATTTGCCTTTATATATTTCTTCCTCTTTTCTTTGGGAAATAAATATGTATGAATTAATTGTGGGTAAACTGAGTGAATTTAAACCTCTTTTATCCCTAGGTCTCCTTGTTAGGTATTTTGGCAAGGCAAAATATTACGGTCACTAGATCGCCATAAACTTTCAACAACTTACAAACCAGGGTGTTCCGAATGGGTTTAAAGAAGTATAATTTACGATTAAACGACTTACCTGTAGGGAAGTTCAATCGTAATTATACGATTTAAACCCATTCGGAACACGCCCACCCGGCTCTTCCAACGTTTACCGCCGTATCACCCTTCAAACCCACCTATATACGCTTTACTATTACTGTGGCCTCACCATCCTGATCATCGATTGTGGCCACATGGCCATTCATGGGTTAGACGTGACCGAAAAAATATGTGTTTTCTTGCAATAGGACTCTGGCGTCTATACACTCCGTAGAACCAAAGATATACGTGAGTTTATATTGTGACATCTGAGGTCACAGTAATAGTTATTTAGTATGATGCCGTAATAATAGACAATTATGACAATGTGTAACAAAGATGTCGTAGTAATAGGGAATATGAATGTAGTGGAATTTGTGTATAATTGTGTAAAGTTGAGGTCGCTATAATAGCAGTATCAACTATTTTTTTTGTGTATCTGTATCGAGGTTTCTAATATACAAAATTTTTGTTCTAATTTTGCGTTACGATAATATATAATCTACTCAAAAGTCAGCAAACGACTTACATTTGTTGCCTATAACCTGAAGGTGTATTTTGATTATTGATTGTAGGTAGAATTTAGGCTAAAAGAGTTTATCTCACTGAAAACGGAGGAAGGGAATTTTTAGCATTGCAGGCGATCCTTTCGAATCCTTCTGAAAATCTGGATAGAATAATTTTGCTGCCTTTGCTTCTTTGCAAAAGCATATAAAATCGAGGTTCTTAAAAAAGAACTTTCGTGACGAAGTATTTGACTGAAAATCGAAGGCCACCGAGTGGAAAATATAAAAACATGGCAAACGTTAATTTCTTTTAAATAAATAGGAAAAAAGAAAATGTTTTGAAGTGTTTCTTTTTTAATTGCCCAAATGAGACAAACTTCCTCAGGGATTGAGCTACTTACTTAGCGGGTCCCCAGGTGGCGGATAGCTGGAGGGCCAGAACTGCGATAAGGTGCATTTGGTCTGCCAGGGAATAAGAGTGACTGAGGGTTACAAAGCACCCATCATGCTGCCCGAACAGCCGGCCGCAGACCAGCTCACGACACATGCCGTAAACCTCGCAATGATCCTCGACGAGGTAGTGGGCTAAGGGGCACGGGAACCTTGGCTTAATTGCCTGGGCCGTGTGGAAGGGTACAACCATAAAACCCTCCCAATCCTAAGGTTTTGTCGGCGTCGAAAGGATGGGTGGCTGGGGGTGTATTCAGCCGATAGCCTACTAAACTCGAGGCACACCCCGTTTTATTATCGTGGGACTTACTACAAAAGAAACACAGGGGAAAAACATAAAGAAAATGGGGGATTCGAAAAGGGTTCCCTATCGCAAGGCTCCCTGTAGGGCGAGGGAGCAGCCGGGCAGAGAAAGGACATGGGCCCTTAGCCAGCGTAACTGAGAAGGTACGCTCCAAAAACAGGTGCGGATCTCAGAGGAAGAGGGCGAAGAGGAAGAGGCTTCTGGCGGCTAAACTGACAGCGAGCTCGTCTTCGGCCCAGACACAACCTGGCACGCCGTCGTCGGACAGTTCCGTAGGAGGCACTCCGGAAACGGCTGGCGGGAAGACGAAAAGGAAGATCGACTCAGGGGTCAATCAGGAGGCACCGGGGCAAGACCAGTAGAAGGTGGGTCCTAAAATAGCTGGACCCGCGGAGGAAATAAGACCGCTCCACTCAAGGGGCCTCGCAGTCATACGCTCAGGTAGTCACGGCGGAGGGACCGAGGATGCTGGTCGGTTTTCGGGGGCAGGTAACAAACCTGTCCCCCGAAGACGTGCTGAGCATAATGAGGGGAGATATAGCTCCCTCAAAGATTCGCATGATCAGGGTGTGGCGGTGCCATATCCTGATGATCGCGGATGACGAGGACTCCAGAGGGTGGATCCGTAGGGCGCTGATTAAAGTCAGGCCCTGTGGAATCGCTAACCTGGTCGAGGTGGACCCGCAAGGGCTGAGGCTCGTGAAGGCGGCGGTCTGGATTCGTGAGCTGGAGCGGATGCCTCCAATGAGGCCATAGTGAGTTGCCTTGAGTTCCAGAACGGTTTAAACTGCAGACTCTGGACAATCTGGAAGATGAACACGAAGTAGGGCTCCTGGATCGTGACGGGGGTGGACTATAGATCCGCTGGCACCATCGCGTCTAGGGGCTCTCTCCTGTTCTGTCTAGCGGTGCAGGGGGTCGGGATACGAAGAGGAGCCAGCAGCTCCTGGTAGGAGCTCTGCGAAGGAGGTCCTCGAGGGTGAGCTCGTCATGGACGTGGATGTCGGAGCCTCTATGGAGGCTGCCGGTTCTGCCATGGTGGAATCGCCGCTAACGGCTCCTCAGTTATGAGCTAGTGTAGAGGTGAGCCCCCCTCCCCGAGGAGTGCCACGAAGGAAGAGATCCGTCAGTCTGACTCAGACTGAGGGGACACTCTCTCTAGACCGAACGAAGCGTGGACGTTTACCATGTCTATTCTCCAGATAAATCTGCAGCATAGTAGAGCTACGTCGCACCTATGCAGGATTATAGTAGAGGAGCGTACAGTAATTCTATTTATCCAGGAACCTTGGATTTCATATCCAGAGTAAAGTGCCTGTCCATGTCGGGAACTGTGTTGTACACAACGGACCCGACCCTGGGGGACCCTAAAGTAGGTATATTGTCAGTGGGGTTGGAGCCTTAAGGGATAAGGCTGTCAGGGACCTGGTCCCTATCCTGATTAAGATACCTACAAGCGCAGGTGTCCAGAGGGTGGCACTAGCGTCAGCATATTTCCCAACCGATCAACCCTGCCCGCCGGAGGGAATCATTAATCTGGTTACCTACTGCGAGGAGGTAAATGTACCACTACTGGATGTGACAGCAACGCGCACCACATGTGTGGGGCATAGCTGGGTCCAATCGGAGAGGGAAATGATGGATGGAATTCATTGCCTCTGTGTGGCGACAGGTGACCAATAGGGGGGTGAGCCCACTTTCTTTACTAGGGGACGAAGCTCGTTCATAGACTAGACTCTGTGCACCAGGGCGTTGTTCCCGGATATTACGAAATGGGGTGTGTTGGTGAAGGACTCGATGTCTGACCACAGATACATTGCCATAGAACTGGGGCCTTCCTCAACGACAGCTGAGGATTAGGAACCCCAGAGCAACCAACTTGGACCTCTATAGGGAGAAGCTAAGTTGGCGTCTAAGGGGCATGCCGAGGAAATGCCGGGCCGCCGATGAGCTGGATGACGCCGCTATGTGGATAGGATCATCGATGGCCGGGGCTTTCGCAAGCAGCTGCCCTGTAATTAAATTGCATTTGAATGGGAAAACTCCTTGGTGGAATCAACCCTGGAGAACGTTAGGAAACAGCTGGGGAAGCTCTTTAATAGGGCTACACAGCGGAGTTGATACTGACTGGGACTTACATAAAGAGGTCCTGGGGCAGTACAAGAAACAGTTGAGAGGATCGCCAAGGAGTGCCTGGAGGGCCTACTGTGGAGAGGCGCTCCCTCTAGTGCATGTGTCGTTGACTCGAGCGATCGTATTCGCGCTATGTCTTCGTGATGCAATCAATTTGCAGCATAAGTCGACGTGGTCTAGAGGTTTAAATGGTTGGGTCTCGATTTTGTGGCTATCGGCGGCGGCCGGCGGCTCGGGTTCAAACCCCGTTCCTTTTTTTATTTTTTTATGGTTAAGTTTCTAAACAGTTTTTTTCGTTGATTTTGGGTATGTCTTGGGTTAGTTTTGGTTAGCAAGCAGTTTTTTTCTTAATTTTAGGTATGTCTTGGGTTACGTTTGGGTTAATCCTTGGTTAGTTTCCTTTTCTTGAGCCTCCGTAGCGAGCGGAGGGCCATGCGAAAGGTGAAATATTACTTATTGTAATACGTGCCCGTACTTTGGATGCACTTTTTACGAAATATACAGCAGCTTGCAGGTGTTTCCTCGAATAAATAACACAATCATGTCGGGAACGATTTAGACCGGCGCGACCTAGCCACTAGTCCAACCCCGGCCGCTGCTGAGCTCTGCAAGGTGCTGTCAAGGGGCCCAGTCGTAAAATTCGGCAGTGTCCGTAAGCCAGGTGGAGGCTATACGTCGTCACCGGCGGATACTCTGCACAGCGACTGAGACTTATCACCGCAGACAGGAGCAGATTACAGCAATTAATCAAGACCTGGAGAAAGTTCAAACTTAAGGCGACAGAAATGTGGTCCAGTTCAATGCAGCAAAGACCCAAGCAGCCACGTTTACCAAGACGACCAATACGGCGGACCCTGACATTATTATGGCAGGATCGACAATTCCTTCATCCTCGTCAATCGGACTGCTGGGTGTCTGGGTCAACAGCAATATGTCCTGGCATGACCACGTTGCTAACATCGCAAAATCAGCGTCCCAGAAGCTTGGTGCGCTATTTCGCAACAAAAAACTGTATACACCGCAACAGTTGCTCTCGTTCTACAAAGGGCAAATAAGACCGTGCTTAGAGTAATGCTTACATCTGGGGTGCCGCACCAAAGCAGACCCTAGGGCTGCTGGATTCCATTCAGAAGAGAGCTGTGCGTCTCGTCGGCGACCCGGAATCTAGATAGTTTGGAACACCGCAGACGTGTGGCCGGGATGTCCATCTTTTACAGATATTTTCACAGATGTTCCCAGGATTTGGCTTCCCTCATCCCGCCCCTGGCAACGCCTGTCAGATAGTCCCGACAGACGGCAAGAGCACACCAGTTCGTGGTACAACTGAAAACATCTAGAACATCGCTTGACAAGAACTCATTTGTCTGGCGCACTGCTTCACTGTGGAACTCACTCCCAGGACATCTGTTTCCCCCTCATTACAACCTACAATTATTCAAGAACCGTGTCAATCAACATCCTCGCACACACACCGCTCGACGAGCGCCATTGAATCTCCCTTTAGTACGTGTGCTGTCATAAAAAAAACCACGGACCTGGCACTGCCAAAAAGGTGGTCACCTAGGCTAAGGCGGGCAATCGATATATTTCCTAATTTAAGGCGGCAGATGAGGATGGGGCTTCCCGGCGCTGCTGCAGCGTGACGGAGGACTCCGTAGCACGCGGCCGCTTATTCAGTGCCTTCATCGCACATGGGTATGTGCCGAAGCCCTAGAGGCATAACAGAGTGGTGTTCATTCCAAAAGCGGGAAGGGGGTTGTTTGTCTTTTCCTGTGGTGTCTAGTGGAAGAGATCCTAGGCATCCTGGGAGTAGAGCATGGGATCTATGTACAGGTCTGTGCAGAAGACGTTGTTATTATGGCACAAAGTGCTGAGGTGGGGATATTGCAGACACTTCTGGAGGAAGCACTGACAAGGTTCTCGCAGTAGTGTAGGGATAATGAACTCAGGGCGAATCCCAACAAGGTATAGATGGTCATCTTTACCAGGAAAAGGAAGAAAAGCATCTCCCAACATCACGTTGGAAGGAACCCCTCTTGTTACTAAGAAATGCGTCAATTATCTGGGTATCTGGTTGGACTCCAAACTGACCCCTTTTTTGCGGTCCTGATTTTTTTATTAACAAAAACCTGCGAAAACTTCAATTTTTTGAAAAACATGCTTTTTTTTAATTCCCCCTCTAATATCTATTTACCTAATTGAGGTATAGACATTTTTTTTAAATTTTAAAACACACACTTTGGCGCTTTTTATTTTAAATATGTATGACTAAAATATCGATGACCTTGGGACTTTAAAAATTATGCAGGCAAATGTTTACCAATCGAAAAACTTTTTTGTTTTTGGGAACTTCATATAATATTGTGCGAAGAAAATGTAGCCAAAAGGTTAAAGGAGTTTTTAGTAGCAAAACCGTCATTGTCACTTTTATAGTTTATGCGATATTATTTTTAAAGCGCGCGGAATTTACAAATTCGGTTATTCTCGGCGAATATTGAGTGGCCGGTCGGTCGGACGAGAATAGTAATTTGTGTAATGTTGTTTTCGTCCAGAAATGTGTCAATTACTACGTTTTGCACGTTTTGGTGCTTTTAGATAATTTTGGTTAGTTATTCGCTCAACTTTCGGTTACTTTCAGTTAGTTCCAATTTATTTTAGTCATTTGAACCGAATACGTTATAACCAATTTAAATGATTTTGGTTAATTTGAGTTAGTCGCCAAAATTTCCGTTATTTGGGGTAGTTCCAACTTAGGTACTTTAATATTTTTAATCTGTTTACGATACGTTTTAGCCCTTTTGGTTTCTGGTTACTTTTGGTTAGTCGTTCAATTAACTTTCGGTTAATTTTAGTTAGCTTTAATTTATTTTAGTCATTTGAAACGGTTCCGATACATACGTTATAACCAATTTTAAGGTTTTTGGTTTAGTTTTAACTTACTTTAATATTTTTAATCTGTTATGATACGTTTTAGCCGCCTTTGGTGCTTTTAATTACTTTTGGTTAGTCATTCAATCAACTTTCGGTTAGATTCAGTTAGTTCCAATTTATTTTAGTCATTTGAACAGTATCGGAATACGTTATAATGAAATTTAATGTTTTTGGTTAGTTTTGGTTGGTCGCCAAAATTAGGTTAATTTGAGTTAGTTTTAACTTACTTTAATATTTTTAATCTGTGCCGATACGTTTTAGCCCGTTTTGGTTAGTCGCCAAATTTCGGTTAGTTTTAACTTACTTTAATATTTTTAATCTATTCCAATAGCCCGTTTGGTGCTTTTAGTTACTTTTGGTTAGAAAATTCAATCAATTTTCGGTTACTTTCAGATAGCCCCAATTTATTTTAATGATTTGAACGCGTTTCGATTTCTAGTTAGTAGCCAAAATTCGGTTAATTTGGGTTGGTTTTAACTTATTTTAATATTTTTAAGCTCTTCCGTACGTTTTATACCTTTTTGGTGCTTTTGGTTACTTTTGGTTAGTCGCTCAATCAACTTTCGGTTAATTTCAATTAGTTTTGGTTAGTCGCCAAAATTCGGCTAGTTTGAGTTAGTTTTAACTTACTTTAATAATACGTTTTAACCAGTTTTGGTAATTTTAGTTACTTTTGGCTAGTTTTGGTTAGTCAATCAATCAACTTTCGGTTACTTTCAGTTAGTGCCTTCCAATTTATGTTAGTCGTTTGAACCGGTTCCGATACGTTGTAACCAATTTAAATGTTTTTAGTTAATTTGGGTTACTTTCAACTCACTTTAATATTTTTAATCTGTTCCGATCGTTTTAGCACTTTTTGGGTGCTTTTAGTTACCGTTGGTTATTGGTTCAATCAGCTGTGGGTTATTTTCAGTTAGTTTTAATTTATTATAGTCATTTGAACCCTCCAATATGTTATAATCAAATTTAATATTTTTGGTTAGTCGTCAAAATTCGGAACGTTTAGGTAAGTGATAGTTATAATTTTGAATTTTAATTTATGAAAACGTTTCTGGAATTGTAGGATAAATCGAATCGATGCAAATAATATCTATTTGGACCGTCGCGTCGGTCGCCCTCGTAGATTAAATTTTGAATGATACAGGTTCGATATGAACTATGCTTAATGAAACGTGGTTTAACATTACACGCGTTTCAATATAATGTTCATATCGAACTAGTATCATTAATAACTATGATAAAAAAATATTGTATCATGATTAATAACTGTTATTTATTCCCGAAACTTTACACTACATCGGCAACGTGGTACAAAACGTGGCAACCTGGCAACAGGCGCATTTCTTGTCGCTCGCGCTTCAAGAAGACGGATGGACGCTTCTTTATCCGTGTCACCCCCGCCGCGCTCACCCCGTCGCCGTCATCACCGATCTATATTGATCGTATTATATTCGTTTTCGTTGTGGATTAAATAATGGGTAAAATTTTATCGATTTTTTATCCAGCTTAGAACCAGATCAAAGCTATTGGGTATTGTTAAGAAGATCATTCTACACATGAAATCTCAAAATACGACCTTTTTTGCGGTCCCGATTCCTTTTATTTAAAAAAAAATGTGATAACTTCCCCTTTTTAAAAATTTTGTTTTTTTATATTTCCACTCTAATATCTAAACACTCAATACAGCTATCGACATAATTTTTTTTTTGTTTTAAAACATACACTTAGGCGCTTCTTTCCAAATATAAAATGGTTCGTATTTTTTATTTTAAATATGCTCAAAATATCGATGATCTTGGGACTTAAGAAATTATGCAGGCAAATTTCCACTAATCGAAAAACTTTTTTGTTTTTGGGAATTTCATATAACATGCAGCGAATAAAATGTAGACATATCGCACCTTTAGTACTAAAGAGGCATAATCAAAAAAATACAGTTTTCTTAGAAATGACAAAAACTGTTGATGTAATGGTGAAAGACTAACTATATCTTCTTTTTATGAAAAGCATTTGTGTGGTATTTCCAAACAAATATCTTTTCATCACGGTTAATATAGTTGAGATACGAGGTCGTTAAAGTTTTTCGAAATCAAAGTTATGTTGTGGACTTTGTGGCTTTGCAAATTAGATAAAATCAGTTTGCGCCTCTTTAGCTTTAAATTTTTTCAAAATAAAAAAAAACGATATTAGAAATGTGCCTGTTTTCGTTTAATTTCAGACTTTTAATGCGATGTTTATTTCGAAATGAGACTTTTTATTATTAAAAGTTTATGATTTTGTTATTACATATTTATGATTGTGTCTCTGTAGATTTAAATTGTAAAATTATATTGGGTACTATAATACTATTGCAATATTGAGGTAAGCAACAATATACAAAAAACAAAATTAGAATTTAATTTCGATCATTTTAATAGTATGAAATGCTATTTTTTATAAATCAGGTAATGCCTTATGCTACTTGTAAACAAAAATAAAATTTATTTATTAATCTATAACTTTGGTACCTATAAATATAACCCGTTAAAATCATAACAGTAGGAACTGTTATAAATAACAAGTAATGAATTTAAAAAACAACTGAATTTTACAATATCGAGTTAAAAAAATCTGAATAAAAACTGGGTATTAAGTTTTTTGAAATGAGATCTTTTAAGTCTTTCTTCTTATTTTCACCAAGTTCAATTTTTGTTGGGTAAGCCAGTCCCAATTGTAACTTTTCGATTGCTTTCATTTTTCTTCTTTGAGATCTCACAACTACTTCAATATAACCATCAGCATCAGATGTCTGAGAATAAGATGTCCTATAAAAAAAGCTGTATGGCCTGTCTTTCATAAATTTAAGACTTTTTATTTTATTCCAAGATAAAACATTTCCTTGGACATCTTCCCTAAAATTACATCCCAGATCCTCTTGAAGTTTTTTAATGTCAAGGAAACACTCGTGTGAGAGTTCATGAACATTGAAAGGCGGCTTCGATTTTTTTGCGTTTTTTATTATAGTGACGATTGATGGGGAGTGTATATGGGCCCAGATTTTAAGTTTCTCTTTACTTCTTTTTCAATTAGAGAGTGTACGTTGTCTCCTTCATTCTTGATTAAAAATTTATGCGTTAGGCTTTTGATGTTGTAACGATTGATTGCATATAAATAAAGACTTGTAATAAATTTATTCTTATTCTGGCCACAGCAGTTGTCAGAATAGAATGTTATGTCTAATCCAGTCTCGGATAAATGGGCATTACTGCTAAATAGTGTGTCAAAATATTTTAGAATGCATGTGCCTATTTCAATAGCTCCACGTTTACCTTCTGTTTCGTTCCAATAAAAACAATGGACATCTTTGTAGGCACTGTGTTTCTTGGCATTATCCTCTATTTTGTCTAATTCCACAAGGGTTAGCTTGTAGCTATTTAGCTTTGACGTATAATAAAAAGCGGAAGTTTCACCCCTTGGACACTGTAGGACCGCTTGAAGATCGTAAACCACCACTTTTTTATTGTCTGATATCTCAAAACGATCTTTTTTCTTTTCTGTGCGACATAAATCCTTCTCTGTTAAATGGTTTCTATATCCCTCTTCCAAATTTTGTTTGGATGTTCCCTGTGCATTAACATAGGATAGGCACTGATAGCACTGATCCTTTTTAGGTTGATGAAATCCGATATTGAAGTACCTTGTGAAAATGTTATAGTAAATCCAATATTTTCCAGCGCTTTTATTTTTCGATTTTTGATATTCTTCAAAATCTTTGTAGAGTTGAGTAATAGTTTTACTGCCATCTATGTATTCACGTTGAGTAGTCGATCGCACATAGTGTGATTCAATTCTCGGTATTGAGTTAATAAGATTTTTTATATCTTCTTTGAGATTTGGATCAAGTTGTAGGTGATGATTGTGTTTTCCTCGATTGTCCTCTTGTAGAAATCCATTTTCGCCCATCTTATGTTTTACAGTGCGAATCATCTTGTCGGATATGTCTAAGGTGTTTTTATAAAATATTTTGCAAACTCGTACTGGCAAACCATTTACCGTGAAGTAAAAAGCCTGGTTCGCATTTCTAGGTCTTTCAGCATTAGTATATCTGTATCGCGGAACTATGTTTTTCATGCATGAACCAACAAATGCACGTTGCTTATTGATATCCCCAAGATTCCAGAAACTGTTGAATATTGCTGTTCGATCTTCCGTATCAATATTATCACCACCTTTTAATCGACAGTTCTCGGGACAAGTTGATTTCATTTTTCTTTCTGGAATTTGTTTTTTGGATTTGGATACTGACTTATAGGCTTTCCCGCTATTTCGAAGTTTTTTGGCCTTAATTTGCTTCCAAGTTTCGGGATTTCTAGAACGTTTCCTTCCTTTCTGAACATTCTCTTTAAGATTTTCTTCATCTGTAGACGACTCTGAAGAATTATCGGAAGATGAACTCGAAGACGAACTACTTTCAGGCATTGCGAAGCTTGTTGATGGTATATCTTTCAAAAAAGTGTACCTAGTTTTACAATTTTCCTGTGAATAAGTCGGATCAGAATCGGTGTGATCAAGATCACTTTCATTTGAGTTTATCGGAGAAATGCGGTATTTGTTCGTTACATCTGTACAGCATTTTCGTTTTATGTGTAATTTGGTGGGACACTCTTTGTCTACCTCAACAGTAAATGATTGAGTAACCTGAAATACAAATAGAACCGTGAAAATTTTGAATATTTTTTGTAAGTTGGTTTGAACTTACTCCCACATCCAAACCTTGAATAACAATATTATTTTCATTGTCCATCTCCATAATTGGATGATCCGTTTTTTCTTTAGGCCGCTCTGGATCTACTTCAACAACAGAATCATTGAAGGTCTGAAACAAAAAATATTAACTTTTTGGAGGCCTTTATTATAATGGTTCAAACTTATTACATCCAAATATTAAGAATTTGGTTCGATGCCTTCCAAACTGAGATGTTCTGATTTTTCTTGAAGACAGTCTCTATCTAGCTCAACAACACAATTATTTTCGGTCTAAAACAAAAAAACATCATTAAATTATAGAATAGCGATTTTTTAAATGTATAGTGAAACTTACCAGCTCCAAATCTTCACTATTATTATCTTTTATGCCTTGATTTAAAGTCAAATTTTCATTTTTTTTCCATACTACACTCTTCTGCCTCAATAAATTCGTATGAAGTCTAAAACATAATCATTTTTAAAATTCAAAACGCCTTTTTTCAAAAAAATATTAGTTTACCACAATCGAGTCTATATGATTGCCCTGTTCGATGTCCTGATCTAAACCAATACGATATTCCTGTTGGTTTTAAAATTCTAAATGTAAGGCTTCCTGAAAGAAAAAGATGTCAATTAAAAATTAGAAAACGACGCAGCAGGAGAAAGGCAAACACAGATAAAAACTCAAAAAGGGATACAGTATTTACCTTTTGGAAGGTAGATCTTGCCGTATCTACCATTCTGCGAGCTCTTTCAGACATCACAATGGTTTTCTAAGGAAAAAAGAAACATCACATCCTAATGTTTAGTACTAGATAGGCCTAACTCTAAATACTGAGAGGTATAAGTTTTCATAATTTAAATCTAAAAAGCACTAAGACCTAATGTACTTTTATAAATTGGCAAAGCTTACATAAAGTTAGTAAAAAAGAGGCACATTTCGAGATGATTATATGAATGTGCTTATAAATTCAGTAATAAAAGGGC
Organism: Pissodes strobi; assembly: GCA_016904865.1. Lineage (NCBI taxonomy): Eukaryota > Metazoa > Arthropoda > Insecta > Coleoptera > Curculionidae > Pissodes > Pissodes strobi. The sequence continues at coordinate 24,937 of MU185538.1, forward strand.
ATAAGCATAAATACGTCTTCATAATTGCATCACTTTTATATATAAAAAAGAACTAACTAAAAATAGGCCCCTATCTCACTAAAAATAAAATTATTATTTACCTCACTATTTATCAAACAAAGGCACAATCACAAATATGCCGACAAGAAATACAACCTCTTCGGTATAGTGTTAGTATAATACTGAATGGTGACCGTTTAGATCTAAAAAAGCGCTCGGCATGCTCCAGAACTAAAAAGGCCGATGTAGGTTTCTACACTTCAAAAGAGTGAGTTTTAGGCGTAAGTCGGTTATAAACCGATAGAGGGCAGCTTTTTGGGTCTTTTTATGAATAAAACTGAAAAACCCTATTTTTTGAGTTGTGCCCCTTTATTACCAAGGGTGCGATATGACCAAAAAAGTTTTTTGTAGCATAAGCATTCTTGTCACCTTTATAGTTTAGGAGCTACGATTTTTTAAAGCGCGCGGAATTTAAAAATTCCGTTTCTCGTCGGTTAATCTGGAGCGACAGGTACGTATAATATTCGAACGCCATGAAGACACCAAACAGTGTTTGTTTACTTAACAGGACCTTATTATTATCACTATGTCACTATGTTATTTTATTGAGAATTTTTTTATAAGAGACTGCGAAGAAAAAGCGTATCTAAATAGTATATTATTTTATATGGAGGAAAAGTGATACTTTTCATGGCGCGCTCGTGTTTAACAGCCGAACGGAGTGAGGCTGTTAATAGAGAGCAAGCCATGAAAAGTAACTTTTCCTCCAAATAAAATATGCTGTTTTTTCTTCAAATGTCGACAAATGAATGCAAAAACATCTCTTTTTAATAGTAATAATAATTATTATTATTATTAAAGATAAGTGGGTTCGCAAGGCGGCTTAGACCGGTGTCAGTGAATAGGCAGAGGTTGTTGCTATAGTAATGTAACATAAAGCTGTCAGTGGACACTGTCAACAATAATTATTTTTTTAAAATTGCGTCTCCGATTGCGTTTTAATTCCGTAGTGATAAGCAGTTACCCAGATAGCACACCACATCTCAAAGACGTCGTGTTTATGTCCATATTATTCCTGAACGTCTGAAGACCTAAACACGACATCTTTAATACATCTTTCAGAAGACGTCTTAAAGTTGATTCACGATGGACGTCATTAAGACGTCTTTTTAAGGCCTCACGAGCACTTTGTATTTGTTGATCCTTGACCTTGAACAAACTAAATGGAACGACAACGGTAAAAGTCTACAGTGTTGCCGTTTATAGGTATTTTATCCGAAATTTGGGTATTTTGGTAATGTTTTCAGGTGTATTGCAATTATTAGTGATATGTGTCAATTAAAATATCATAAAAATTCTTTAATGAAAATTAATTTATAATCTTCATTATATATATAACAAATAATTTATTTTTTATTCGTACGCATTTCCATTTATAATCATAATTTTTTATTTCATTTTCAATTTATGCAGTAATTTTTCATAAAATCGCTTGATTTTTGTAGTAGGTTCCTCTTTTTTAAACCAGTTTCATCACTTTTTTGCGACTAAAAGTTGTTATTTTGTCATTAATCAGGAGCATTTAGGGTTTTCAGGTGGCAACACTGCTTCTTCTTGCAGGTTGGAGCGGCCATTTTCCAACTTTAAAGCGTCACCGGCAGCGGCTGCCCAGCGCCCAGCGTAAACTGTTGTTCATTCTCGATAAAATTAGATTTCAGCTTGTGAATTTGTGAAATATAATAAATCTCTGATAGTTTGTATTACTTTGTGGTTTGTATCGTTACGTTTATCGTGCTTAAAGTATCGAAACGTAGAGGCCGTTGAGAAGTCAGGACTTGGAAAATCTATTAAAAGAAGCTGATGCTGAGGTTGCCATTCAGGAGTGGCTAAGGAGGGCCTCAGATTGCAGAAAAACCAATTAAGAAAACATTAAACATGTAATTTAGTGTATTGATAATAACAGATAATTACATATTTTTCTAAAGATGATCTTTTTAATTTATGGAAAAATGGTTTTAAAATGAGTTCGTCTTTAAGACGTCATATAAATACGTCTTTAAGATGTCATACAAATAGGTCTTTAAGATGTCATATAAATACGTCTTTACGACGTCGTTTTTTGTAACATTCGATGTCCTAAAGATGTCTTAAAGACGACGCAAGGCGTAACAGGCATCTGTAAGACGTCTCGAATATCTGAACATGACCTCTTTAAGGCGTCTTTAGGATATCTTTGTGCTGTTAGGGTATTGAGTAAGTCCGATTAAATAATAACCAATTTGTTCCTAAATTAGTGATTTTTAGAAATGTAATGTACAAATTGAGTGATAAATACAAATTTTAGTTTAATAATTCTTGAGTTGTTGACGCTTGTTTTGTTGTTTGTTTGTATCTATGTTGCTATGGTAACACTTTTACCTCCGCCGGCGGAAAAGTGAAAAGTAAAGCTCCGGCGGAGGAAAAATGAAACTTCACGGCCGCCTACACAGTCGAGTAATGACGGATTTACGGACGTTTGAAAAAAAAATCATATATTAGGCTTAGGCTTCTTCATTTTCTGTCTGATAGACCGTCATTAAAACTTAAACTATTACTGCATAATTTGCATTTACATTCGATCATACGTTTTAATCCCTGTTTTACGCAAATAGATTTACTACTAGTGCAATTTTTGTCTGAACATTGTATGGACAATAGTCTTCTTAAGTCTTCTGGCTCTGGCGCTGGGTCTTTAATAGTTATCTGTGGTATCCACACATCATCTTTTAACACCCATTCAAGCTTTGCGGGATTTTCAAACACAGGTTCTGGTAAATGACTAGAATACCATATTTTTAATTTATAAATACACCTATAATAGTAAAATATTATTAACCTCTGTTATTCTGTTAAATGCTAAAATGCGAAATAAAAAGTTATTACATTTTTAGATGTAGTCCAAAAGCATCTACTCTCGGCGGAAGTTCACAAACAGGCTTGTTTGAGGTTGTTGTTAGAAGGAGAGTCGGCGCCAGGGGACACATTTGAATACAACATATTATTTAAAAAATAATTTTATAATACTCCGTTTATAAAGCGTTAAGCACGTTAAGTGTAACTGTTGTCGGAATGATACCCCGGCAGAATGAAAGGGCAATACAGTGGAATTCGAACACTCCAGAATTTTAGATTTAAATCCCCTTGCAGCGTTTGTACCAGCACAATCTGAATTTGGTCGTAAACGTTGCAGCAAAATCTACACTTGATTCTGTAAACTTCCTTCCAACAGTTAATGCTATATACATTTTCTTTGCTACATCCACTCAGCGATGGGCAATCTTAAGAAACACTAGTACAACATCTAACCCTAAACCCATGTGGGAGAGTCGTGCGGATTCAATAAAGGCTTTGAAATACCAAAATGGCGAAATGTTCGATGCCTTGGTCGAAATCTCAAATAGAAATGCCGTTGAAGTGAGTGTTAGGAACGAAGCTGATGCTCTGGCAAAGAAAATTAAATCTTTCAGTTTTTGCGTATGTGTCATCATATGTATAAGATCCTAAATAATGTAATGTAAATACAGTTAGCAAAATGCTACAAGATCCTGCAATAAATGTGTCGGATTCAGGCAAGACTCTTGCAAAGTTGCTGAATCACTTCAAGGGGCTTAGAACGGACGAGGCTTTCGAAGGTTTCTTGGTTGATGCGACTCCTCTTGCTATTCCATAGCTGGAAATTTCGTCGATTTTCACCCAGGAGGTACAAGCTCGACCAAGAAAATAGCAATTTACTTACCGTGTGCAGATAAGCCTATCTTAGATTCAAAAATAATCGAAATATTTTTTGTTCACCTTACTTTACCTCCCCCCCACCCCCCAGTCTAATATGAAAATGAAAATGCATACTTTTCAAAAATCGTTTTTTATATAAATCACTTAAAATTAATATACAAACAGCAACAGTACTTATACATAATCTAATGACACCTCCTTGTCGCTTTTTTCTGTAAAGCGTCAGAAAATATAGCTATAGTCTAACCTAGCTGCAATATCATGCTCTATTGAAATAAATGATAAAGAGTTTAGCCTCGCGTGTAACATAGGCGTTCGCAAATGGTTTTCGATAGTCTTGAGTTTTGAAAAGCTCCTTTCGCCACTAGCCACTGATACTGGAAGAGTTAGCAGTATCGGGAAGGCAACAAAAAAGTTTGGTATGGTTGCCTTCAGATCATGTACAGCTATATATTTGAAGGTAGCAGGTAGCTTGTGGCGAATTTAAACCGGAGGCAATAGCTCTCAAAGAGAAAATATCGCCTTTTAATTCGATGCCAAATATACCTATCTTTCTCTTCACCGTCAGTGAGGTAGACTTCAAAATCCATGCAATGTTTCATGGGACCTTCTTTCGAGACGTTTTCAAGAGGAGATATATCGTACAGAAAATAAAACTGATCTAATGGATTTCCAAAAGATCAAACCTCTTTTCAATTGCTTGAATGGTTGTGTCCAGCACAACAAAAAATATTTCGATTTTAAATTTTATGTTTGAATCTAAGATAGGCACATCTGCACACGGTAAGTGAATTGCCATATTCATGGTCGAGCTCGTACCTCCTGGGTGAAAATCGACGAAATTTCCAGCTAAGGAATAGCAAGAGGAGTCGCATCAACCAAGAAACCCTCGAAAGCCTTGTCAGTTCTAAGCCCCTTGAAGTGATTCAGCAACTTTGCAAGAGTCTTGCCTGAACCCGACACATATTGCAGGATCTTGTAACATTTTGCTATCTGTATTTACATTATTTAGGATCTTATACCATACAGGGTTAGTAAAAATAACCGGAACGCTTAAATATCTTCAACATCGTTAAAGCTACATACAGTGATGGGCTAAAATATGGAACAAATTCATTATCTCGTAAACCACAATTTTTTTTTAAAATCGCTCGAACCCGTCGATTTTGTTTTTTGATCGCGCATATTCTGACGTAAAATGTAGATATACAGGGTGTTCCAAATTAGAGTGACAGAAAAAATAATTTTTTATTAAATAAAACCCCCTGTATGTTATTGCATATTTGGATTTTGCGGAGAATTCTTGACATATTTCACGAATAATGTCCTATACCTATCTCCAACTGTTTTTGAAATATTGACAGTTGAAAATCGACAATTTACCAAGTTTGACAGCCTGTGAAATCTAAACGACTAAAGATAAAGCAAAATGGTTTGCACTTTCCTATCTTGGTTTTTCATAAGCTATCGTTTGACACTAACCCTAGGTTTAACCAAAGGTTAAATTTAACCAGAATTTCTTAACCTCTGGTTAAATAAAAAAAATAGTGTCAAACGATAGCTTATGAAAAACCAAGACAGGAAAGTGCAAACCATTTTGCTCTATCTTTAGCCGTTTAGATTTCACAGGTTGTCAAACTTGGTAAATGGTCGATTTTCAACTGTCAATATTTCAAAAACAGTTGAAGATAGGTATAGGATATTATTCATGAAATATGTCTAGAATTCTCAGCAAAATCCAAATATGCAATATATAAAATATTTTTTCTGTCACTCTAATTTGGAACACCCTGTATATCTACATTTTATGTCAGAATATGCGCGATCGAAAAACAAAATCGACGTGTTCGAGCGATTTAAAAAAGAAATGTGGCTTACGAGATAATGAATTTGTTCCATATTTAAGGCCATCACTGTATACAAAATTGGTTACCTGGGGGTTTCCGGGCGTGCGGAATTGAACCATGATATCGGCACTGTTGCCAGATTTCCCACTTTTGTGCTACACGGAGTCATTTTGTCACCTTAGATGGAACGCCCCACTTATTTTTATTGCAATAAATTGGGCGTATCAAATTTAGTAAGATCCCAAATTTCTAAAATGTTATCTCTTCTAATTGCTGAGATGTGACAATAATGAATTTTTAGTAAAAAGTACCGGAACGTTTAAATATCTTCAAAATCGCTCAAGCTGCACTTACAAAATTCGGTACGTGGGGGTTTACGGGCATGCAGAATTGCCAAATTTCCCAGTTTTACGCTACACGGAGTAATTTTGTTATCTTAAATGGAACGCCCCATTTGTTTTTATTGCAATAAATTGGGCGTACCAATTTAGTAAAACACCAAATTTTCAAAATTGTATCTCTTTTAGTTGCTGAGATGTGACAACAACGCATTTTTGGTAAAAAGTACGGGAACGCTTCTTCAAAATCGCTGAAGCTACATTTACAAAATTTGGTACCAGGAGGTTTCCGGGCATGCGGAATTAAACCATGATGTTGACATTGTTGGCAGATTTTCCAGTTTTGCGGTACACGTAGTCATTTTGTTATCTTAAATGGAACGCACCTTTTGTTTTTATTGCAACAAATTGGGTGCGCCCAATTTAGTAGGATTCCAAATTTTCAAAATTTTATCTATTATGTGCTGAGATATGACAACATCACATTTTTGACACGTGTACCGCAAAACTGGGAAATCTGGCAACAGTGTCAATATCATGGTTCAATTCAGCATGCCCGGAAATCCCCAGGTACCGAATTTTGTAAATGCAGCTTTAGCGATTTTGAAGATATTTAAGGGTTCCGCGGTACTTTTTGCTAATAATGCGTTGGTATCACATCTCAGCAATTAGAAAAGATAAAATTTTGAAAATTTGGGATCTTACTAAATATGATATGCCCAATTTATTGCAATAAAAATAAGTGGGGCGTCCATTTAAGATAACGAAATGACTCCGAGTAGCACAAAACTGGGAAATCTGACAACAGTGCCGATATCATAGTTCAATTCCGCATGTCAGGAAACTCCCCAGGTACCAAATTTTGTAAATGTAGCTTTATCGGTTTTAAAGGTATTTAAGCGTTCCGGTTCTTTTTACTAACCCTGTATGATGACACATACGCAAAAACTGAAAGATTTAATTTTCTTTTCAGAGTATCAGCTTCGTTCGTAACCGTCACTTCAACGGCATTTCTATTTGAGATTTCGATCAAGGCATCGTATATTTCGCCATTTTGGTATTTCAAAGCCTTTATTGAATCCACACGGCTCTCCCACATGTTTTCACTGATGAGTTTTAGGTTAAGATGTTGTACTTTGTTTCTTAAGATTGCCCATCGCTGAGTGGATGTAGCAAAGACAATATGTATATCACTAACTGTTAAAACGACCAAATTCAAAGTGTGCGCAGCGCATGGTACATGGGCGGGCGTTCCGTCGCCCCTACCCTGCTTCTTACAACAATCTCAAACAAGCCTACTTGTGAACTTCCGCCGAGAGTAGATGCTTTTAGACTACATCTACATCGCATTTTAGCACTTAACAGGGGTTAACAATATTTTACTTTTGTAGGTGTATTAAAAGTATGGTATCCTAGTTATTTACCAGAACGTGTGTATGAAAATCCCGCAAAGATTTGATGGTTGTTGAAAGATGTTATCCATAGAGTCTCAGCCATAAAAGTGTCGCGGACCTACTAGTAATGGTAGGCCAGAAACTAACAACATAATGCATCAATTTTAAAAATATGTATTTTGTTGAGGGGAAGTGGTAAAAATATTGACTATATATGTCAAACGTCTTCGAGGGTACCAGTCGAAGTCATTTTCTTATATCTCAAATAAAAAATGCAATATTTCCTGAATAATATAATATATCTCAAAGAGCTGTGGACACTGTCCACATTGCATTTATAAAGCTACGTAAAATTATTCTTAGATAATATAGAAAGTCTTTGGTGGTGCCCAAGCTCAATGTCCCCCGGTCCAAGTACTTTTTAAGTTCTTTTATATAAAAAATACTCTATTTTTACCGTTTTACCAGGATTAAGACAAGTGTGGATACTGTCTATTTTGAGTTCTGTTGCCGAAACTTGGTATAATTATTTAGGGATACGTAGAAAGCTTTTGGTGTATTTTTAAAAACAACTTTTATATAAAAAAATACCTTATATTTATTGTTTTGCCAAAATTAAGAGAAGTGTGGACACTGCCCGCTTTGAGTTGCGTTGACGAAACTTGTTACAATTATTTAGGGGTAACGTAGAAAGCTTTCAGTGGTACCAAAATTCAATGCACCCCTATCCAAGTATTTTTAAAAACACCTTTTAGATAAAAAAATACCCCTTTTTTGCTGTTTTGCCAATATCAAGACAAGTGTGAACACTGCTGTCTGCTTTGAGTTGCATTAACGAAACTTGGTACAATTATTTATCGATAATGTAGAAAGCTTCTGGTGGTACCAAAGTTCAATGCGCCCCCGTCCAAGTATTTTAAAAAACACCTTATATATAAAAAATACACTATGTTTACTGTTTTGTCAAGATTGGTGTGGACACTGTTCGCTTTGAGGTGCGTTGACAAAACTGGGTACAATTATTAAGGGATAACGTAGAACGCTTTTGGTAGCAACAAAGTTTAATGCCCCCCGTCCCTCAATAATTATACCAAGTTTCGTCATCGCAACTCAAAGTGGACAGTGTCCACACTTGTCTTAATCTTGACAAAGCAATAAACATAGGATATTTTTCAATATATAAGGTGCTTTTAAAAATACTTGGACGGGGGGTCATTGAACTTTGGTAACACCAAAAGCTTTCTACATTATCGATAAATAATTGTACGAAGTTTCGTCAACACAACTCAAAGAGAACAGTGTCCACACTTGTCTTAATGTTGACAAAACAGTAAACAAAGGGTATTTTTTAATATATAAGGTGTTTTTTGAAGTACTTGGATTGAACTTTGGTGCCACCAAAAGATTTCTGCATTATCGATAACTAATTGTACGAAGTTTCGTCAACGCAACTCAAAGCCGACAGTGTCCACACTTATCTTATTTTTGGCAAAATAGTAAAAATAAGGTATTTTTATATAAAAGTTGTTTTTAAAAATACTTGGACGGGGTACCACCAAAAGCTTTCTACTAAATAATTATACCAAGTTTCGTCAACCCAACTCAAAGCGGACAGTGTCCACACTTGTCTTAATCCCGGCAAAACGGTAAAAATACAATATTTTTTATATAAAATGTGCATTGAGCTTTGGTAACCCCAAAGGCTTTTTATATTACCTAAGAATAATTGTACGTAGTTTTATAAACGCAATGTGGACAGTGTCCACACCTCTTTGAGATATATTATATTATTCAGAAAATATTGCATTTTTTTATTTGAGATCTAAGAAAATTACTTGGACTGGTACCATCGAAGACGTTTGACATATATAGTCAATATTTTTACCATTTCCCCTCAACAAAATACATATTTTTAAAATTGAATCATAATATTATCAGTGTCTGGCCTGCCATTGAGAGTAGGCCCGCGACACTTTTATGGCTGCGATTCTATGGATAATATCACTCTAACTTAGAAGATGATGTATGGATGGATATCACAGTTAACTATTAAAGACCAGAAGACGTAAGAAGACTATTGCCCATAAATGTTCAGACAAAAATGGCAATAGTTGTAAACACTGATTAAAATGTATGATCGAATGTATATGCAAATTATGCAGTAATAGTTTAAATTGTAATGAGATGACGGTCAATCAGACAGAAAATGAAGAAGCCTAAGCCTAATATATGATTTTTCGTAGCCTCTTATATAAAAATCTCAATAAATTAACATAGTGACATAGTGGTAATAATAAGGTACTGTTAAGTAAACAAACACTGTTTGGTTTCTTCATGGCGCGATGGCGTTCCGATATTATAGGTAGGTACCTGTCGCTCCAGATTAACCGACGAGAAACCAAATTTTTAAATTCCGCGCGCTTTAAAAGATCGTAGCTCCTAAACTATAAAAGTGACAACAATGCTTATGCTACGGAAAACTATTTTGGTCATTTGTCTACATTTTATTCGCTGCATGTTATATGAAATTCCCAAAAACAAAAAGTTTTTCGATTAGTGTAAATTTGCCTGCATAATTTCTAAAGTCTCAAGGTCATCAATATTTTAAGCATATTTAAAATAAAAAATACGAACCATTTTATATTTGGAAAGAAGCGCCTAAGTGTGTGTTTTAAAACAAAAAAAAAATCATGTCGATAGCTCTATTGAGTGTTTAGATATTAGAGTGGAAATATAAAAAAACAGGATTTTTAAAAAGAGGAACTTTCACAGCTTTTTTTTAAATAAAAGGAATCGGGACCGCAAAAAAGGTCGTATTTTGAGGTTTCATGTGTAGAATGATCTTATTAACAATACCCAATAGGTTTGATCTTGTTCTAAGCTGATAAAAAAAAATCGACACAATTTTACTCATTACTTATTCCACCACGAAAACGAATATAATAATTATTACGGTCAATATCAATGATCGACGGAGGCGTGGTGAGTGCGGCGCGGCGGGAGAACGAGCGACAAGAAATAATGCTCCTGTTGCCACGTTTTGTACCACGTTGCCGCTTGTAGTGTAAAGTCGTGAATAAATAATAGTTATTAATCATGATACAATATTTTTGTATCATGGTTATTAATGATACTAGTTCGATATGAACACTATATTGAAACGCGTGTAACGTTAACATAAATTAAAATTCAAAATTATAACTATCAATTACCTAAACGTACCGAATTTTGGCGACTAACCAAAAATATTAAATTTGATTATAACATATTGGAGGGTTCAAATGACTATAATAAGTAAAACTAACTGAAATTAACCGACAGCTGATTGAACGACTAACCAAAAGTAACTAAAAGCACCCAAAAAGGGCTAAAACGTATCGGAACAGATTAAAAATATAACTAACTAAACTTCACTACAATTAATCAAAACCATTCATCCCGAACTGAACGTATCCGGTTCAAATGACTAAAATAAATTGGAACTAACTGAAAGTATGTGTGTGAGTGAATAACTAACCAAAAGTAACTTAAAGCACCAAAATGGGCTATAATGTACCGGAACACATGAAAAATATTAAAGTAAGTTAAAACTAACCCAAATTAATCCAATTTTGGCGACTAACCAACATTAACCAAAAACAGTAAAATTGGTTATAACCTATCGGAATCGGTTCCAATGACTAAAATAAATTTAAACTAATTGAAATTTTCATACCACCGACGTTACTATATACAGTCTTAGAGAAATATGTTTCTAATATTTCTAATGGCTATTTTGTCATACTCCGAGTTACCTAGAAGTAAGTGGCCTAACCAGCTCTGGTAATTATCCGGCACCAGATATAATTACTTATATTTGTTTTCACATATTTTGAGGTGAAACTTCTTTACGCACGGTAGGACAAATTGGTTTCATGCGTGATGCTATGTAACGAAAACATGCAACGCTACGTAGTCGAATTAGTAGTGGGGATCGCATGAACCGTGAGCGTGCTGCGAGGCATTTTTTTATTAAGATCATTGCTTTCGAGTCCTCACCAGCACTTATGGTCGGCTCGCCAAAAATGTTCAGACCTCTCAATGGTCCCAGTCGCCCTTGAATTCAGTTTAGCTATGTTTGTGACCTCTTTATGACTCGACAAGAAAAACCGCGGTATCTTAAAAAATATGGAGTGTATCGCCAAATTTGTTATAGCTATTAAATCGTCTAATATTTTCATACAAAAATTTGGAATAAAAAAAATAGTTAAATTGGTGGTGGCAGGGGGCGCCACTTTACGGAGAAAATAATGAGGTCACTGCTTATTATGTGTGAGCTATCACGTATACGTCGACTCTGACCTCTTTTACACAAAAACAAAATCATCAAAGTATTCTTTAATCGATCGTCGCAACAGAGAATTGCCATACGTAACATGTCAAACAGATGGCACTTTATACTTCTTTAGGAGAAATATAGCAAAATATATAATATTTGAAGAGAATTAACGGAAAAATATTGTGGCATCGAGTGTAAGAGGTCACAATTTTGGAAGCTGTCACAGTACACCCACAGGCACACACAAGAGGTCATAATAATAGCGATACCAACACAAGCGATCTAGTGTACTTTACACAAAACATTAATGACTCAATACTTTCCTGGGGGCGGGATGGTCGCCGTTGCTTGATTTTTAAACAGTGTTGTCAGTTCGTGTCCCGAAACATTATTACAAACCAGGGTGTTCCGAATGGGTTTGAATCGTATAATTACGATTGAACTTCCCTACAGGTAAGTCGTTTAATCGTAAATAATCTACTATCGAGTAACTGTTTTAGGCTACACAAAATAGTATATGATGCAATGAGTATTTAATGATAGCTATTAGCTATTAAGACCCGAGCCGTAGGCGTGGGCGAATCCTAATTATTATATACTTGCTTTTTACTTAACATGCATTATATTATTCTAAAAAAATAAACATCCACAGAAATTTGGATTAACTAGCAACAGTGGCAACGTTGTCTCTTTTTGCAGGAGAGGATAGTTCACAAGATGCATTCTGTTTACTATTGGTCGAAACAATTGGGCGGGACTTAGAGGCTTTGTTTACTATTTTAGAATGTCTAATATTTCACTTTACGAATGACCCTCAGCTCGTTTCGCTCGCTCCGGGGGCGCAACCAAACAAAACTAACTCAAGACATGCCTAAAATGAGGAAAAAAAAAACTTAAAATAATTTGCGTTTTCGACTGACATACTGACATTTTTTTTTGTTTTTTTCTTCATTTTTGGCATGTCTTGGGCCATACGCGAAGTGAAATAATAATAATAATAATAATAATAATAATAATAATAATAATAATAATAATAATAATAATAATAATAGTAATAATAATAATAATAATAATAATTTTTATTTCAAGTCATTGTTACAATAGTGCAACAGAAAAAATTAAATGACGTCACACATACTAGTACATAGGTAGTGTTGGTTACGGTCACATTGAATTACAAATTTCTACAAAATTCTCTTATATCATAAGGTCTGGTTCCATCCAACAATGTTCTAATTTCTTTCTTAAATATTTTATGAGATTGTATTTTTTGTTTGATATTATTTGGCAGAGCATTAACCAATTTTAAGCACATATAATGAGGGCACCTCTCTGTTATTGTAAAGTGTAAGCACCGAACATTAATAATGTTCGCTGGTGTAAGTCTATGCGATGGGTAGCTGACTTCCAAATTATTAGAACATTTAGTAGAACGATGCAAAATTACTAAATTAAATCTGGGCAAATGAAATATATTATATTTACTTTCCTTCATGCTTCATGCTCCTCTCCAATACGAAAATGTGCAACTTTTGACCCCCAGTTAGGGTTGCCATTAGTGTTGTCAGAAATTCAAGTATTCGTTACAAAGTATTCGTTACATACGGAGTGCTATTAGTAACGAATACAAGTTTGTTCTCAAAATCGTTATTTCGTTACTTTCGTTACTGGCTGATGCACGCTACTCTAGACACCAAATACTCCAATCACGAAATGCATATTTCATAAACGTAAATAACGAGTAAAGAAACAGGTTCGAATATTGGTATCGGTATTATATTAATGCGGTGCGGGCTCTGCTCGTATAGGCTATGATTGGCAGGCGGCTAGGATTCCCCGGTCTAAAGACCTGATTCGTTTTGCGACGAAACATCATACTCCAACCGTGCTGTATATTGTATGCCCACTTTTGTCGCTAGGTCTAAAATATAGTAAAATAGCAGTCCATTTAATATCACGCCTCCCTTCGAGTTCGTGTGTTTTGTAATAGTTAATAGTCTATCTTGGCTGTAGATCGACTACAGGGTGTATTAAATTGTTGAATATTCTTTCGAAATGGAAAGAAACAAGAAACAATTACAAAAACGTAGTTCTATTTGGTTGCATTACACAGTCATTTCGGAAGGAAAAGCTAAATGCAAAGTAATAATTTGTATATATTTTTGTCTTATTATGGAGTTCCTTTTTAATTTTTTTTTGTAGGCATAAAATAATAGAACATAAAAACATTCAGCATTTATTTTACCGACTACAAGAATGTACACTGAAATCAGTTTTTTAATTTCCTTTTACACAATACACATCACATCACATACACAACATTCACGAAAATAATGAAATTTGAAAGTGCAAGATAAATTTCATTCCTATTGTGCAATATTTTTTTTTATGGCAGTGGCACACATACTAAAGGGAGATCCTATGGCGCTCGACGAGCGGTGTGTGTGCGAAGATGTTGATTGACACGGTTCTTGAATAGTTGTAGGTTGTAATTAGTGGGAAACAGATGTCCTGGAAGTGAATTCTACAGTGATGCAGTGCGCCAGACAAAGGAGTTCTTGTAAAGCGATGTTCTAGGTGTTTCTAGTTGTACGACGAACTGGTGCGCTCCTGCCGTCCTTCGTGACTGTCTGACAGGAGTTGCCAGGGGCGGGATGATGCGGGCCAAATCCTGGGAACATCTGCCGTGAAAGTATCTATAAAACAGAGACATCTCGGCCACATGTCTGCGGTGTTCCAGATTATCCAGATCCCGGGTCAACTCCGGGTCGCCGACGAGACGCACAGCTCTCTTCTGAATGGAATCCAGCAGCTTTAGGGTGTGCTTTGGTGCGGCACCCCAGATATGTGAGCAATATTCTAAGCACGGTCTTATTTGTGCTTTGTACAGGAAGAGCAACTGCTGCGGTGTATAGAGTTTTTTGTTGCGAAATAGCGCACCAAGCTTCTGGGAGGCTGATTTTGCGATGTTAGCAACATGGTCATGCCATGACATATTGCTGTTGACCGAGACACCCAGCAGTCCGATTGACGAGGATGAAGGAATGGTCGATCCTGCCATAATGATGTCAGGGCCGCTGTATTGGCCCTCTTGGTAAACGTTGCTGCTTGGGTCTTTGCTGCATTGAACTGGACCTTTGTTTATATAGGGAATAGTTATTCAACCTCGAACTGAAAAAAGGCCTCATCGCTAGATGGCGTCCGGCCTGAAATGTGCCCATTCTTGAATTTCAAGAAATTACTACACCTCCTACGAGAGACGTTGCAAGGAGGGAGTTCCTACATTTCTATTGGTGCATTCCCAAGGGCCGTTACCTGGCGGCGCGGAGTGGAGCCGCGTGGACGAGTGTTCCTAATAATTCCGAATATCTCATTGTTTATTTTTATATTTTCCGCCATTGTTCAAGTTGAAGAAGCTTTACTTTGTAAAATGTTTGTGTTTGGGTTGTAATGATTAATTTTGGACTGAGTAAATTGTGATTATCTATCTACGTTTTTTTTTTCTGGGTAAGTACAAAAGTACCCACTTCCTTTGTTTTGTCGTTTTTGTCGGAAATCAGAGTATTGCAATAGCAGTTTCGAAGTTTAATAAACAGAACAGGTTTAATTAAATACGATGAACATTTTTATAATAGGGATAGGGTAAATCTTTACATCTACTTTTTTATATCCATCGGTATGCTTTCTCATAATATTAACGTTTATTTTGTACGTAAGTACATATACACAGATGTTGCACGTCTAGGTGTCTATGACCAGTTTTTAATAGTTAATTAATTGATTGATAGGCATGTATAAGGAAGGATGACAAATGTATGGAATGAATATTGAATTTAATTAATAGCATATTATGATATAAGTGTATAAGAGCACTTTTAAAGCACGCGCGTTTAGATTTCTTTAAATTTACTTTTTTGGGTTGTTCCACATTTGTATTTTTTTAATTGTTTCAGTTTTTGATAAACAAATTCTTTACAAACTAAGTCAAAATTACATTAGATTTTAATTTGTTTCAGATAACGTCTATTTTGAGAGCATCAATTTGTAAAGGAACATCCCCTGGGCGAGAAAGCTTTCTTTGATCGCTGTGCCTACAAAGTATGTCTTCGTCATTGGTGCCAAATATTTTCCCATTAAATGTGGTTCAAGAAATCTGAGCAGTTAAATTTTTAAAGACTACTTTTTGTGTACTTGGGTACTCTTTACTTCACCTGATCAATACATCCCTTACAATAGGAAGAGTTCCAAACGAAATTAAAACCAGTGTTATTGTGCCTAGACGAAATAAACCAGAAGAATATATTGACCCATTAATTTATTATCGGCAATAGACAAAATTCTGGAAATTGTGGTATGCACAACTGCGACAGTTTCTAGAGGTAAACAAATTGTTATTTAAAGGTCAGTCGGGTTTTTGGCAAAAACATTCGTGCGAGTCAGCATTACAGTATGTGTGTTCGAAATGGTGTTCATATGTTCATGATGTAAATGTTGTCCTGAGCGTGTTCATTGACCTTCAGCGTGCGTTTGAGACCATCAATAGGAGAAGACTTATCCACAAACTACAGGCCTACGGAATTACAAACAGTGCACTTATTTGGTTCACTGATCACCTGGAGGATCGCTCCCATGTGACTAGAGTGAATAATGTGTCCTCCAATCCGTTTGATAGTGAGATAGAGGTGCCGCAGGGCAGTGTTCTGAGCCCCCTTTTGTTTGTGCTATATGTCAATGACCTAGACCGAGTTTTAAATGATATGTTTCTAAGTTTGTTTGTGGACGATATGTTGATCTGTGTTTGCGGGAAGGATTTTAATCAGGTAGTAGATACTATGAAATCAAAACTTGACATCCTTTATAACTCGTTGTGTGTAAATAGGCTTAGGTTAAAAAAAAAGACAAAGTACATGGTTTTTTGGCTCTAAGCAGAATTGTAATAGATTTCTAGAAAATAATTATGGGATTAAGATAGATATCTAATAGCCTATTTGAAATTGCATCTAGTAATATTTAGGGGTAGTCTTGGATTATCAGCTTAATTTTTCGTTACATGTAGATCATATTAGAAAAAAAATTGGAAAAGATAGCATTTTTTAGGAGAATAGCTGAGATTCTTAGTCACTGGAGTCGTGTTCTTATATATAATACCATTATATATCCGCATTTCAATTACTGTTTTTCATTGTTGATATCAGGTAAAAAGGCTGATATACAACGACTCCAGTTGCTACGAAATAAAGCTATGCGCACTATATTGTTCTGTCCACGCTATACTCCCATTAATTTGATGCTAAAGCCACTTAGATGGCATTCAATACAGCAAAGCGTAGAGATGTCCAATGTACTATTTATTTTTAAAACAAAAAATCAATTATTGCCCGAATAAGCTGGTTTGAAGGTGATTCATGTTTATCCCACCGGGAATTCATAATTAATGTTTTATTAAGGACTTTAATATATAAACAATGTAAGTCATATTCAAAATGCGAATTGACGTTATAATTTTTTTATTCACTATATCCACTTTTATTGACGGAGTAAAAAACAACATTTTAATATTACTCCAAGAGTTATTTTTAGTTACTTAGCATTCGAAAAAGTTGTTTGCAGTTTTTTTAAACTGGAACATAAAACTTTAAATGTATATTATATAATCGTATTTTTCCAATTTACTACAATTAAGGATTTTTTCACAGTGTAAAAAAGTAATATTTTTCTAACGAGTTTGAATTTTTTAAATTAAAAAGTAACTTTTATGGACCAATATTGTTTGGCAGAAAACATGATTTTGAATATGATTTGACAATTTTAAATATATATACATATATCTGTGAATCATCTTATATGTAAATAAAGATAAAACATTAATCGACGGATTACAATTAATTTATTAGTTGTTTCTTATTAAATGGTGATGCTTTTAGGTTCTATCTATGTTAATGTAGTCCAATTACTTTTCGTTATTTAAGTAATATTTATAAGTACTTATTTATGGAGTTGTAGTCGATCTAATCTCTTGATACATCAGTTTATCACAATAGCTATATTAGCAACTTCTGATTGAAAAATAGCAAAAATAATTATGGTTTCAAATTTCCTTAACTGGTGATTAATTGTAACTTATAATATACAAGAAAGTAATTTTAAGAACATGTATAACTTTACAAGTTTGATAGGCAATAACACAAAACTTTGATATGAAAAAATTTGGCATCTAAGATAAAATAAATGAATTATTTCAAAGGGAAATAATACAAGAGAACATAAAATGATCAGTTGAAAATAAGGGATGAATCAAACCAGAAGTTGCCCGAAACAGCACACTACTCTCGATGCTTATTTTTTATCTTATATACTTGTTCTTTAGTTTTAAGGGTTGTATAGGTTGATGTTCATTTATCAATTGAATTGTTTAATTTTCGAGTAAATATAGTTTTACTCGGATGTTGTTTATTTCACTATCCTAAATCCGAATTTTTTCAAAAATTATTTACTTGATTATAGCGAATAAACTACAGTATATATTTTGAAGAGTACATTTATATTAATTTAATTTGATTGTCAATTATGTAATAATGATAATAATGGCTATAAGCGATTGAAAGTTTTGAACATTGGCTGTTGGCCTGGAGCAATATTATATGTACCGATACATAAATTAGTATTAATATATGCCGAACTCATATTAAATAAAGACTTATCCAAAGTGGTAAGAGTTTTGATTTCAGTTTTTAAACACCTTATTTCTTATCTCCCCCTCTTTTGCAAAAATAATGAAATTTAATAAAATAAAAATATTTAATTTTATTATTAATCTCCAAATACCAAGACATTTTAATCAATAATTTGATAAATACATGTTTCTGGTGCATTAAAGCATAAAATTGCAGAAAATATTTAATTGTCTTCTTTCTATAAAAAGAAAAAATACATAAAATAACTATACCTACCTACTATTGGAACTAAATTTAATTTTTATCTATATTTCTCTATAAACATTGTAAGTTTAAAAATTGTAATACCTTACTTTTTGACTAATAATAGGAAACAAATAATCAATTTTTATAAATATAATTTTTTTTATAGTTTAATAATATGTTTTTAGTGTTCCTAATTTTGAATGCGTTAAAATATCCAGTTTATATTGTAAAATTTTACCTATATCAAGTCAAAACGTTTTACATTTAGCAAATAGGATTTTATTATTGTTTATTATTTTCCCATTTTTTAATGGCATATGCAAATCTATTTTCTTCGACTACTGCACCAATTCAATTAGGCCTATATGAATAATAGAAACTAGTAAAGAAATTGACACAAAACTCAATGTGTTAAAAATGCTAAAAACCATTTTCCCAAACAATAAAATAAATTCAATTGAAAAGTCAAGATTGGGGAAGCAGGTATTGGAAATTTCATTCTGTGTGTAAAAATTAAACTGATAAAACCGGTTCTAGCCACTTAGCCTTGGCTGAAGATCATTTCTTGGAAATCTACGGCTCCGCGAATATAATTTTGTATTCCCCTTTCTACCCCTTCCTTTTCGTATGTAGAGTAAACATTGCACGTGTTTTCATTCATAAATACTGTTTTTGGTGCCAGCCACTGGGGGCAGCACCTCTCCACAGGCCCCGTTGAACGACTTATTTCTTATAAAGACAATGACTGGAACAAATTTCGGTTGCCCCAAATTTGAACTTTCTTCAGGTCTTGATTAATAGCTGTAATCTGCTCCTGTCTGCGGTGGTGAGTCTCAGTCGCTGGTAAGGGTTTTTCTAATCTAAAGTGGGAGACAAGGCTACTGTCATCTGCAAAACTGTAAACAGGATTATTTGTTTCATCAGCAGGTCATTAATATAGATGAGGAACAGTGGTCGGGATAAACAAGTGCTTTTATTATTGCTTATTGCTTAAAACCATAAAGACGGGTGTGGTATCTTAATTTACCACTTTTAATGGACAGTATAATATAGGGTGGTGAGATAAATTGAAACATGTATTCGGTATTGATATAATTTAATAATGCAGGTGTAAATTGCATTTAAATATACTGGAGATAAATAAACAGTGTTTTCTATGTTAAATAGAAATTATATGTACAATTCTTAGACTAAAACTTTCAATCATTCATCATTCGTTCAAGTATAAAACTAATATTACAAAAGGTTTCTTAATTATTAACTAAAGACTAAAAGTCTTGATTATGCAATTTCTAACTGAAATATGTTTGTCCTTTCTGACTTTCAATTTCAATGAAATGAGATTTTATGCTTTCAATCTAGCACCTTTCTTTCGTACAGAATACCTTAATCTCCAATATTTTACTTCACTCTAATCGGCTAGGGATTCCACTTTGAATCCTTGAATTATAACTAGTACAGTCATTTTATGGATTCTCTTCAACAAAAGGGGGAAAGAGACGCTAGGTACGTCGATTCTTGCCTTGAAATCTTGGGATAATCGCCCAAAAGGAGGTATTTGTCCAACCTTGGACAAAGATAACTGAGGTGCACTAAATATTCGCTAATATTTGTGCATACAAAAGGAGAAAAATTGGCCCAAAAAGGAATTTGACCTTTGGCCAGCGGAGAACAGCACGTTTTATTGCTATTCAAGCGAACGTCTTAACTGAACTGCGAGGCTAGAGAGCAGACTGGACTGGACTGATCTAGTACATTTTAGTGAATGTAAGACACTTTCAAACTAATTAATTGCCTCAAACAGAGCTAGGACATGGCTAGATGTTTTTGGCGCGGAAACTAGGAGAGCTGTGACTAACTACAGATCCTACACGAAAGAGTGTTTGCTACGCACTGACTTGATTATTTATTGCTTCTTGCTTTGAACAGGTTGCCTAGCGGCAAAACCACATAATAAAAGTGGGCGGTAACACATACCGAATTCATTTGAGATTAAAAGGGTAGAAACTGTTTTCTTTCTTTATTTGACAGTCTGATTGTTCACAATGCTGACGGAGACAAAAATACATTGACTTTAAAACGATTACAAACATACAAACGTTTTCCATTACTAGTGAAAGTTGGCTCTATTGTAATCTGTTATATTGACAGCACTGCTGTACAGGTTCGAATTAAGGGATCGTCCGTCTAGGGTTGGACTAAGGGGTTTTAAAGAACTTGACATTTGCTGATTTAAATGTACAAATTGGGTTGTACCCGGGGTGAAATAAATCTATTTTGTGTTTAATTATGGCTCATTCATTCTACATACATACAGGGTGTTATCACCAAACTATACGGTGAAAAACGATAGTTTCGACACGTGTTGGGGTGTTTCTCCAACAAACAGAGTTGGTGAAAGTATTGCGCCCTGAGGCACACCCGCGTTGATGGTAATGTGTCCGAGATGTGTCCATCGACTGCAACGTGTAGGAATTGGTTCTTAAGGAAACTGGCCAGCCAGCTGCAGAGAGAGACTGGCAGTCCGAAGGAAAGGACGGCAGTTTGTTGAGCAGTCCGTCATGCCAAACTCTGTCGAATGCCTTTGAAATATCCAACGCAATCGCTCGAGACTCTCCGTAGTTTTCAATTGCCCTACTCTATATATGAGTGACATAGGCCAATATCTCCTGTCGATCTCTCTTTCCGAAAGAATATGTATCATCATAACATCGTATCGTATGCTCAGTTTGCTCAGCTCGCCCACTGCATGCCTATTCAATATTAATTAGGTATAGGTACCAGTAGTTTGTTTGTAATCTCAACAACGAAAGCAACGAAATTAATTTAAGAACTATAACTACTATAAGTATTATAACGATTGGATTGTACTCATACATGAACTAACGAAATCACTAATACAAAGTAACGAATAGTTGTAACGAAAGTAACGAATCGTTACAACTACTCACAAGTAACGAAAGTTGACATCAGTAGTTGCCATCCGTCCTCTTCTCCCCGGACACTGTCGTTTTTTTTTTGGCGTCCGGGGGAAGTCCGGGTCCCGGGAAAAATTTTTACAAGCGTCCGGTATTACTATAATGATCAATAACCCATGTTAACCAAAACATATTCATCAAAATAAAGCAATCTCAACATTAGTAATGCACATTTTTATCTAAATGATGATATGGATCAATACTATAGAATATCGACTCTGATGACGTGTGATCAAATCACGCATATATTTTATTGTTAACCGTCTACACGAGTCCTTCCGCCTGACGAGTCCTGGTCTTGCGTAAACACATTTCTAACAAATATGTAGATATCTTTATGGTTCAGGGAATTGCTCTCAATAGGCTTCGTGGCTCAGTGATTCGACGCAGTGTTTCTATACGGCGGGCGGCCCGGGTTAGATTCCAGCGGTAAGGCATGCTTTTTTGTGTTATGTTTAAGGTTGTTGCTTTTTTCTTGATTTTGGGCATTCCTTGGGTTAGTTTCGTTTGGTTGCGCCTCGGAACAAGCGAAGCGAGCGAAGGGCTATGCGTAAAATGAAAAAAAAATACAAATTACAAATTTAAACATTGTGATACGCGCGTAAGCCCCGGATTCGTTAGGCGGAAGGACTCGCAAAGATGGTTAAGAACAAAATATCTGTTAAGATCACTGTCTTTATTTTTTGCGTACATTTGAACAAAGAGGTTCGAAAATATATCTACTATTGACTTGATTTAAAATTATTTGTTCGTTTGATTTGCTGTGTTCACGCGCTGCAATTGTTTGATCTGGCCTTTCGTTGTTGAAGTTATATAAAGAGTTCAAAAAGTATATTTTAGACTACAAAAAGTGTATAGTTTTCCCTATTATTTCTAAGAGCAACATTGGATACAAATTTAAAATGTAAGTGCCTTATTTCAAAACTTAAAATATGTAACTTATGATCATTATGAATACTGTATATCAGGGTGTGCCCACTCGCGTCTACCTACAGCAAATTGTCGACCTTCTAACCTGCGCATTTGGCAGCAGCTCGGTTTTCTAATATTTAACACCACTCATGGCCCTCCGCTCGCTTCGGCGGCGCAACCGATCAAAACTAACCCAAGGAAATGCCCAAAATCAAGAAAAAAGAACTTTGAAAAATATATGAATTAGCACGTGCGCATACGTGAAGGCTTAAAATTGCAGTAGGTAGAGGCCAATTGTGAGTCCGGGGATTCAATCAAAATGTCCGGAGACTTAGACGTTCAGATTATAGTTTTGGAAATTCTAAGATGGTAACCCTACCCCCAGTATCCCATCCTTGGCCTCCCTTACCAATTTTCCTTATTTTCACGTCTAATTTATTTTTTTTCACGTCTAATTTAATTATTTTCACGGTGCGCCTGAGAAAGTAGTGGTGGAAGTTTTGCCGTTCTACGTCAATTTAGCCTCAAAACTCGAACTTCGAGGGTAATTTTTCGGCTCAAATGTGGCGGATTCTCCGATTTTTTTGGCTTAAACTCCCCCTTTCTTGTGAAAAAAAGAAAATTGCCAAAATCGACACAAACTCTGTGTCACCAGACCCATTATTTGAATTTTAGTGGTGAATTTTTTATTATAATCTTATAGATAAAGACAATGACAACCAAAATTTATATTCATTTTACCCGAGGGGCAGCTCACTCCCGAAATCGCTTTACCTGCATTTTCTTCCGAAATCACGCGAAATCCTTCCGAAATCGCGAAATCCATCGGAAATCGATTCGAAATACCGAAATCCTATCTCAAATTATTTCGAAATCCCGAAATCACATCCGAAATCCTATTAGAAATCCATAGTGGTATCGTGTAGAAATTCTTGAACGAATTTTTTGCTTTTTGTCTTCTGATAATATACAAATGATTTTTTAATTTTTTGTTGATATAAGTATTGGTATTAGCGTGTGGACAGATTTTTCGGATTTTTTTTGCATACCCGCTATTTTTGGGTCGTAGAACATGAATCCAATGCTTTTTTGTCGGTTTTTCCGCTCTTGTCAAAATTGACATCTTGATAGATTTTGGGATGCTCATCACGAATCTGAAATCAGTTCGATCGAGTAACGTTTCGTTCTCGAAATATTCATCTTCAATTTTGAAAACCGTTTTTTTTTCTTCAAACGTCAGTAAATCAGTTATTACTCGACTGTGTAGGCGGCCGTGAAGTTTCGTTTTTCCTCCGCCGGAGCTTTACTTTTCACTTTTCCGCCGGCGGAGGTAAAAGTGTTGTCATAGCAACATAGATACAATACAAACAGACAACAAAATAAGCGTCAACAACTCAAGATTTATTAAACTACAATTTGTATTTATCACTCAATTTGTGACTACATTTCTAAAAATCACTAATTTAGGAACAAATTGGTTATTATTTAATCGAACTTACTCAATAACTGCTTATCAATACGGAATTAAAACGCAAATCTTAAAAAAATAATTATTGTTGACAGTGTCCACTGACAGCTTTATGTTACATTATATTCACCGACACCCACGTCTAAGCAAGGCCACCTACGACCGTGGTCTAAGCCGCCTTGCGAACCCATTTATCTTTAATAATAATTAGATATTATTACTATTAAAAAGAGATGTTTTTGCATTAATTTGTCGACATTTGAAGAAAAAACAGCATATTTTATTTGGAGGAAAAGTTACTTTTCATGGCTTGCTCTCTATTACCAGCCTCACTCCGTTCGGCTGTTAAACACGAGCGCGCCATGAAAAGTATCACTTTTCCTCCATATAAAATAATATACTATTTCCTGATTTTCCCTTCTCTTAATTAAAACCCTACATACTTCTCGTTATCAATCATTTAAACGTGTAAAGTGATTCAAATGTGTATAAGTCTTGTATAAGTCTCGATCACACACTACACGGTACGAGATAGCCGACACGGTGCGCTGACGTCACGTAACACGTGTGTCTTAGCGTGTCATTGATTTGTGGAAATCCACACTTCTACCACACGCGTGCTGGGTATGCAAGCAATTTTATGCAAAATTGTGTGTGTCTGTTCAGTTAGCTTTCGTGGTTTCAAAAACTAAAATGGAGGAATTGAAAAGGTACGGGAACATGAGTCATTATTTAATATTAAAAGCCGAAATTATAGAAATAAACAGATACGTCAAGAATCTTGGAAGGAAATTGGTCGAGATTTAAACATTTCAGGTAAATTAAATATATTTTGTAAGATAACTAGATGCTTGGCGTCTTAACCTTGTTTATTCTCAAAATACTACAGGACACTGTGGTGCTTTTTCGTTCTTGTTTAAGAAATTTAAAATTATATTTATTTTTTGTAAACGCACTACCGCCTCTTCTAGTTCTTCTTCCCAATCAGAAGAATCGGTACTGCTGGCACATTCAATTTTTTAAAACTAAACTTACATCAAGTAGTATTTCTCGAACTAAAATAAAATTGGCGGGAAAAACCTACTCAGTTGAGGCAGCGAATATTAACTACGATAAGAAGGGCCCACTCAATGGCCAGAGAGCGCTACAAAGGAATCGTCGTTTATTTCCTTCGTTGCCTGGTAGATCGGCGAACTTCGCCGCATACAGGTTAAATTTAAATAAAAGCTGGCCATAAACGATATTTTCGTTTGCGGTATATTAAATCAAATTTATGACGAAATTTTTTATAGCACTCTAATACTCTAGTTGGCTTTGTAAAAACACAATTGATATATTTTGAATTGTTTGCAGCGCCCTGTCAAACTTACGTTATGGTTTTTTTTATTATTATCACCAAATAAATATTTTGATATATTTTGTATTCAACTGGCTGTTTCAAAAATCTGTTAATTTTTTTAATTAGTTATTATTGATAACAATACTAAAGGTGTGTAATAACTAATATTTAAAAGATATTGATTTTGTGTTAATGATTTCACCTATCTCCGAATACAAATATTCTGACAATAGACATCAAGAAGAAAATGTTGTTCGAATTTGCCCCATCTTTTAATATTTAATTAAATTTTGGCGTTTTGGGTGATTTTAAAATTGGTTAAAGGTTTCGCACAATATTTTTACTGTATATTTCATTCCTATTTTGTAATACAACACAACTAAAAAACAGCGATATTATATTATCTTATATCGAATATTGACTCGACTATAGAATTTACGCGTGAAAATTAATCTGACAAAAGAATGAGCTGGTCTATGGCCGCCGCGTCAAAGGTCGCTGCCAACATGATTGTTTTATTTGTATCATGGCCTGCCGATATTCTGCTAGTTTACGCGCGGGGAAGGAGACACACCGTTGACACCATATATATATAAACTTAAGTATATGGTTGACACAGCTTACCAAACAATCAGCTAGCCGACTCTCCTGTCAAAGTGGAAATAAAAATCTGACGTGACCGACGCCATTTCGGGTTAAAACACAGGGCCGGGATAAGGAGTATTCAATTTTAAATAGACAGGATTGGAGTTTTGATATTATATCTTATTTTTTTTTATTTTATCGTTGATTGGATGCAATCAACGGTTCTAGTTAATTTTCATTTGAATATTGGTGTACCTACATTCTCGCTGAACCAAAAAAATAGATATCAACTTTTTGTTTTAAATATAGGTACCAGTTTTTTTTATAAGATATTGTCTTAAGCGGGAAGTATGGAAATATAAACTACTGAAATCATAGAAATATTGATTTATTTTACAAAAATAACTATTTAAGGTAACATAGGTGTGTTATCAAATGTGTATCTATATAAAACTAAAAATGCATATAATTATTGAGTTTTCCATATAATAAGCTTATTTTTATTAATATCTACTTTTAAAGTTTTTGTGAATATCTTTTAAAGTATAATATAACCTAACTCGTATATTTAATTGAATAACAAAATTCTTGGGGAACCCGGGACAAACGTGGCTAAATTGAACTGTTTGAGAAATACTAATAACTTTTGACAAATATTTGGCCGGACAACGAATTGTTCGAAATTTTTTTGAAAAATAGATTAAATTTTTGCTATCATCGTGGGGATTCTTTAGATCAGATTTCCGTATATCTTTGAAAGCATTTTCATATGCACGAAAAAATATATAAAGGGAGGTGTGATCCAAATATTGATGTACTTTTGAATATGCCATGCAAGTTTGACATGTGTGGATTTCACCGCACCTATTTAAAAGATAACCACACACGTACCAAATAAAAATATTTTCTAGATTATAATTCTCTCTCTCTTTCTCTCTTATGAAATTGGTAAAGAATTATTTAATTTTTATGGGACTGAGTTAATTGGACGACTAACCAATAAATCTATTAAAATTGATTATAACGTATCGAAACCGGCTCAAATAAGTAAAATGAGTTGAGACCAGGTGAAACTAACCAAAAGTTGATTGGACGACTAACCAAAACTAACCAAATATATTAAAATTGATCATAAGGTATCGGAACCGGTTCAAATGACTAAAATAAGTTGAGACTAAGCGAAACTAACCGACAGTTGATTGAACGACTAACCCAAACTAACCAAATCTATTAAAATTTATTATAACGTATCGGAACCGACTCAAATGACTAAAATAAGTTGAGACTAAGTGAAGCTAACCGCGTTAGATCGGGGATTTAGAGACGTACTGTTGATGACTGTGTCTTTAACATCCTGAGAAATGCGACTTCTTTATTCGATGTCAATATTTTGAAAATTCACAGCATTAACTGCTGGTAATTCACGATTCTTTCTTTTCATTTAATTATCACAAATCCAAAAATGTTCTAAAATGTTAATATAATTTGACATGTAAATAAATGATACAGTTTTTCAATGCCCCCAAATCATATTTTCAAAAATACTGCATGTGTTCCAAATCTGAAAAGTGCTACATACTTGTAAAAAGTTGGATTATACTAAGGTACGTTGGGTAATAAGACCGGACAGGCTATAAGGCCATACTGTCAAAAATCTCATAAAAATAAATATTTTAAACGATTAGCGCCATCTATACGTAGGATCACCTCAATTGACCCAAATATCGTGTGGCTGAAGAGAGTAGGGTATAGCCGTTGCGCTATAGCTTTTTATGACATGCGCAGTTGCGTTTTATGATGGCCGTTGAGTCCAACGCCATCTAGTGTAGGTGGCGTTGACTCGAGCTATTGTATTCGCGCCATGTCTTCGCGATGCAATCAATTTTCCGCAAGAGCCTTCGTAGTCGAGAAGTTTAGATGGTTAGGTCTCAATTCGGCGGCTATCGGCGGCCCGGGGTCAAACCCCGTTGCTTTTTTTATTATTTTTTTAAGGTTAAGTTTCTAAACAGTTTTTTTCTTGATTTTGGGTATGTCTTGAGTTAGTTTGGGTTAACACCTGGTTAGTTTCCTTTTCTTGAGCCACCGTAGCGAGCGAAGCGAGCGGAGGGCCATTCGAAAAGTGAAATATCGTGCCGGTACTTTGTCAGCATTTTCTACGATATATTTTGCTACCTAACTAAAAACCAAAATATATTTAACAAAAGCCGTATTATAGTGAATATACAGCAGCTTGCATATGTTTCCGCGAATACATTCCACTGCATTCAATAGTCAACAAGGTTTCGAAAAAGTTATAGCGTAACGGCTAGACGCTAGTCGAAATTCTATAACTGCGCATGTCATAAAAAGTTATAGCGCAACGGCTATATGCTAATGCTGAAGAGCGGCAACCACCCCGCTTGGCAACAGTGCGCCGTAAACAACATCCGCTAGATTTCAAGTGCTGTGCTATAAAATTTCCCGATAAAAGGTATGTGATATTTTCATCAGTGCAATTAAGTTGTGTCTATATTTTGAAGCATATGTTTATGATGATGTCAACAACACTTGTAGACTGCTCATTGAAATTAGATATTTGTTTATTTTGTAAAATTACATAACCTCAAAAAGTACAAACTACCAGACAGGTGATAAGGCCCGGGCCTTATTACCTGGCTAGACAGATAATAAGGCCGGCTTTATTACCTGTCATAATGACGGATTTATTACTTATCACAATGACCAACAATTAAATCCTGCTCGTGCACAGAAATTAAATCATTTCATTGGGGATGATTATTTTCAGAAGATGAAGAACCTCTTGGAGAGAACAGGCCTAAAACATAAGCCTGGACATATTTACAATATGGACGAAAAGGGCTGTAGGCTCATGCTACAGCTGCTACACCATCAGCACAGGGTGTTAGCACAGAAGGGAGCTAGAAGAGTGCATTTGATAGGGTCAGAACATAGAGAAAATGTCACAATTGTGGCATGTGCAAATGCGCTCGGCAATGTGATTAAATTTTTGGATTCTACTTAGAATTCTAAAAATATTTGATGTAGAGATAGTACTTTCAGAGTTATAAACAGTTGAAAATCGGTACTTTGGCTAATTTTCACCTTGATAGCAAGAAGACCATTAGAGATGAAGTAAAATTAATTTCACATTCCGAGGGACCAGATTTGGTACCCATCGTTGGTACCACCTGCCAGTTAGTACCGTCAGATAGCTCTTGAAAAGTTAAGATTGGAATGTGGAATTCATTTTGCTCCATCTATAATGGTATTCTTGATACCAGGGTGAAAATAACCAAAGTACCGACTGTTTATAGCTGTGAAAGTACTAACTCTAGAGGTATAACATCATACATCAAATTTGCTTAGAATTTTAAATAGAATCCAAAAATGTAATAAAATATAGGGCGTTTCATTCATAAAAATATAACTTTGTTTGATCACCCTGTATATAACAAAGTGTCGATTAAAATATATAAAAAAAATAAAGATAATTTTACTGTTTCTAATTTTACTATCAACAACTTTTGTATTTAATTTTTTTTTTGCAACCCCTGTCGTTTTCGAAATAAGGTATAGGCCCCTCTTAAACGGGCCAGCCTGTACAATAATTGTTTTTCTACAGCCGTGCGCAAAATAACTAATTACTAATTTCAAATGAAATCGCAAAATTGACGAATGCCGCAGCATCGTAATTTTATGTTCTAAAGCGTACATGGAAAAGAAAATTCTCACTTTTTCCGTCGAGTGTGCTATGAATAGTCATGGCAACCAAAAGTATAAATAAATGACAGTCGTGCGTTTGTTATGGTTCGCCCAGCCGTTGTTGACCCTCGAAACCCATGCAATTGCATGCGTTTCGAGGGTCAACAACCGCTGGGCGAACTATACTAATTGTTGCTCGCCCTCCTGCTCTAAATATGCCCGAATATAATATCCGAAAAATGACAAGTCATTTGCAAATTTCAGAATAAGTATAGAGAAAAATGTGCATTTAATTTTAAAAATGCGGCTATAGAAAAAATTGTGTGTATTTTTTGACCGCAAAGTAATATTGCCATTTTCGAAAGGTTAATGCGCTCCGCAACTCCGCACATTCTTTCTCAAGCGGCAATCCGTTACTTTACGCTCTAAAAACACAAATAACTACTGAAACAATTAATTTATTTAAGGTAATTTGCAACATAATCTTCATTTTAGGATAAACAATATTATAGTAAGAAGTATTACATTCAAAATTACTTACATTCCAGTAAAATCAGCTATGCTTACATTAATGAAAAATATTTCTAGGCTACAAAAGTACATCATTTTTAAGGTGCTTGTCAAAAAAACTTACCTAATGGCATCTTTGGGAAATCTAAAAAAGCTTATTTTCTTGTTAGATTTAGAACTTTTCACACTGCAGTTTTTAGCGGCATCGTCACAAATGTGTCCACCTCGCGGTTTATCCATTTCTATTATATACAAGCACAAGCACAGATATTATAAAATAAGTAAGTTTAATCAAGAACGTATGTACACTGTTAATTACTGTAACTAGAAAATATATATACCTAAACTGTACCTACGACACTGGCTAACACAAATAACTCATCTGACACGACCACGAGCGACGAGCCAACACTGTCGAATTTGATAGATTTTAACCCAAAATGGCGGCCTGCGCGAGGAAATGCGCATACCGTTCAAGTATTAAGAGTTGGATAGCTGATTGTTTGGTAAGCTGTGCCGTTGACATGCCGCCGCGGAGAGTGATCCTTCTTATCATATAGTCTTGACCAAATACATAATAAAAAGATAAAGACTGTACTATATGGCTAACGTGCTAACACTCAGTTGAGGTTATGCGTTGGTGTTATACCTAATTGTGCAACAACTGAAGCCAGATTATCAGAAAATGGCGCGTCGAAATGAGGATCCCTTATTGGCTAAATTTGTAACGTGCACAGTTTTCCCTGCTGCTGTCTTGTTTGAGCATTTACGTTTCTCTGTTTTTTGCTTCATATGTTGTACTGAAAGTATTTTAAAAATGGTTTTATTTCATTTAACGCAACGCATTATCAAATTCGAGTTTTAAAAACTATATCTGTTGTAAAATCGTCGGTACGGGTGGGCAAGAAATTGAATAATCGATTAAACGCTTAATATTTTAGCAAATAACTGAATAATCGATTTATCGATATTTTCTGAAATATTAATCGATAAGTCAATTAATCGGTAATTTCTTAAAAGTGAATCGAATAATCGATTATTTTCGCCCACCCCTAATCCCATAATATTGTAGTAAGTGAACCTGAAATTTGGGGAGAATCATTATTGCTGATGGAAGACTGATGTTATTATAAAAACAGGTAATAAATACTTTGGCTGAATCAGCAGTTAAAATTTATAATTTAGTTTTAATTTGTAAATATGGCTTTGATATTACCTTGGGAGAGTCAGAATATAAGCAAGTGTTTTTGAACAACAGATCCACCGTTGGCTGAGAATTATCAGTCAACGGTACTACGTAATTAAATATATTCAGATTGACTGTACTGGCTTCTCATTAGTATCTAGGTGAGGTATCGACCAGAAGGGTCTTTATAATGTAAGTATATTAATCCCTTTTTCGGATCGAGGTCTGCTGCTTATATTTTACTGAAAGATTCTGTTAGGCTTTACGTGTCCTGCTTTCTTTTCACAGGTGCGAAAATGTAAAGTGGAAATACTGACTCCAGTGTCAGCGGTTTTTTAAGTAAAAAAAAATTATACTATTAACGGTTTTTGAATGTGTGCAAAATGTTAACGGACATCAAAAATGCCGTAATAGACGCTCATTTTAAAAATATTGTAACAAGCAAATTTTGGAGAGGCGACGTGCGACGTTCAAATAGGCGAGGACGTGACAACCCTGGAAGGCGAAAGGTGCAGTAGAAGAATCTGTCATGGTGTTATATAATACGGAGTATATAGATAGATTAGAAATAAGGCGTAGATATAGTTATTGTATGAATAGCAGAGTCGACTCATGGCGTTATGTAATTATGATGACTATACTGGTGAAGTTT
Source organism: Pissodes strobi (assembly GCA_016904865.1). Classification (NCBI taxonomy): domain Eukaryota; kingdom Metazoa; phylum Arthropoda; class Insecta; order Coleoptera; family Curculionidae; genus Pissodes; species Pissodes strobi. Next base: position 56,857 of record MU185538.1, read on the forward strand.
TAAGGTGTAAGGCGGAAATATTAGTGGCTGTAATAATATTGGCGAAACAAAACGTGTTACTAAAAATTAGGCATTTACAATATGTATTGTTTTTTTGTAAATATAGCTTCGATTTATTGGAACATTACGTACCTTTTTCACTGATGTATTGTAACATCCTCCCACCGTACATATAACTGCAGCCAATTTGGGTAGTTTGAAAATTATGGCATTGATTTGTGCATCACTAAAACTATTTTGACATAAAGGTATTATCCAAAATAAAATAAATCAAAGCTTGCGCTTTTAAAATAATTTTTATTAATTTGTAAAAAATGATATAGTAAAAATTATAATAGACGTGAATAATTTAGTTAGTTAGAAGTAAAAAATAGTTAACAAATATACTAAAGCAAATACTACTATTGCAACGTAACAAAGCTGAGAAATCTCTAAAGAATAAATATTTAATACGAAATAATTTAAATAAAATTTTAACAAAATTTGACTAACAGTTTTAAAATAAAAAAAATTAAATAATGGACGAAAACTTTTTCATTATTTTATAATAATCACACTCCTATTTTCCACTTATCCTGTGTGGCTCAAATTCGAGTCTATGTATGGTGAACTCGAAAACCGTAAGTGATACAGTGTCGGTCAAATTGGGGCAAAGTTGGACATTTAGGTGCCTAATAATAAGTCGTTTAGAAAATTCCGAGTCTTTCCGGAGATATCCGGAAAAAAAATCGAAATATTAAAAAATCGTGTTATTTTTTCCTGAGCTTACTTCAAATTGAATTGCACTTTTGCATTGCCACTTCTTCCGTTCTATCCAAGATCAACTTTCTTTTTTAAATAAGAACTTTATTCTTTTTTATCGTTATTCAGATGATATTGGCGTTATTAATATGAATGTGTTTTTAATTTTTTTTCTTTTTTTTAAATTTATTTTTAATTTTTTTTTGAAATTGCTTATTTTGCTTTGGTGTAATTTTGAATAGTTAAAGTTACTTTTGAAATTTTTATATTCTATGAAAATATTTGAATGTATTTTTGTGTTAAGTGGAAAATTGGAGTTTTATTGTTAATAAAAATAAAAAATAGTAAAATAAATAAACGTTCGTTTATTCTTTACCCCAAAGCAAAATGAATAATTTAATAAAATTAGAAAAATAAAAAAAATTAAGCACCATCATATTAATAACGCCAATATCATCTCAAAAACGATAAAAAAATTAAAGTTCGTATTTAAAAAAAGAAAGTTGATGATAACCTCATGAAGACGAAACGTCTTATTTCAAAATGGATACTACTAGTGAATAGAGCGGAGAAAGTGGCAATGCAAAAGCGTAATTCAATTTAAAATATTTCCGTTTTGTTCGGATATCTCTGAAAATACTCGGAATTTTAAAACTTTGTAAACGGCACCTAAATGCGCAATTTTGCCTTAATTTGACCGACATTGTATCTTACGATTTTCGAGTTCCCCATGCATAGACTCGAATTCGAGCCACCCTGTACATGTATCTCTTTCGGAATATCATGTCTTTATAATCATAGTTTTTTAGTTTACATATAAATTAACGACATAAAAAACATGATGATCATTAATTAATTAAAATAATATTTATGCAATTCCTTATATAATTTTTTAAACCGAAGTAATGAAGATAAATTTATATGTTTGTGGGAAACTGATACTCGTGTTCATTCAAAAAAAAGAAAGATATAAGTAGTCAAGATTCTAAATTATTTCTTTTTAAATAAGGAATGTTTCAAGCTAACAAAATTCTCCCAGTGCATGACTTAAAATTACTAAAATAAATAGCAAAATATATAAGGCGAATTTCTGCATGAATCATTATTAATATAAAATATGCATTATTTTAATAATCAATTCAAAGAAAGTTAAATTGTTTGAGATACTTCAAATTTACCTACCTATATTAAGAATACTCTTAAATGACTTGTTTTAATTAACATAATTCGATTGTTAATGAAATTGGTTTTTAATTCATGCTTGAAATCTATTTCGTCACGCATCTATACGAATAATTATGTTGAAAATTGGCGCATTTTGCAATAGCGACACATTTATATAAAATGATATATTCTACGTAATCACATGTAGTCTATTTAAACGACAATTACCTATTTGTATTGAGTAAAATAAAAAAGTACATTCCTCTAAAAAGTATGGTGATAGCTTTTCGATTTCTATGAATCATACTAATTTACATACAGTACACTTTTAATGAGATGTCTGACTAACTTTAAAAAGCGTAGTTTGAATTAGCTTGATGATTAGCTCTAGAGAATATACCGTGATCCATGATTCTACAAAACTGAAAGAACTACTTGCAATCAGAAAATAATATTTCTCAGAAATATGACCATAAAAGTTTTTTTAATAATGTTCTGTAAACCGCAGTTTCATAACGCGGCGACGTTTTCAAGGAATGTTACTTCAATTTGCCTTCGGCTACAATTTATTGTGGAAATATCTTATTTTTGTTTTAATCAATTACCTACATATTTTTCGTTTAATTATGATCACCTCTAATGATACAGCCAAACTTTAATACTACTATTAGTTAACATTATGTAATAATAAAAAATCTATTCTCTAACATTTATATCTCACAAGAATACTATTTCTACCTTTTTCATTTCGATTGATGTCAATTTAATTAAACATATTGTGCAAAATTTTCTTTCAAAAGATAGAAAATACTTATTAAAACTACTAGAAATACGAACAAAATTAAGTACAGAAACATAAAATACTTTTAAACAGAAAAGTTAGGTTTATTAAGACAACTAGTTAATAGAAAAGCATTCTATGATTGAATATATGCCTATCTTTAAAAATACTACACCAAATTAAGAAATAAAGGGCGAGTCATCTGCATTGGAACAAATCATGAATGAGCATTAGTTATATCTTTACGGCCGTCTTATCACTTTTACAAAACATTCGTAGAGACGGCGTTTTTAATTATCACGGAAAAAGTTATAATTAGGGTCGCATCAACCTGTGGGATGATTTCTTAAAAACAGGTTGCAAGATTATATCAATTTTATCCAATTTTACGCCTTTTCCCATGATATGAAAATTTCACGTTAACGCAATTAGTAGACGTAGAACCTATAACTAAAAATATAATTTTAAAGAAGTGTGACTTCATCTGTGAACTTCCAGTACAGTTGCTTATACACATTTCCAGATATCTAATACCAACAGTTGGATATAATTTGAAGGTAGTATATCTAGATGACCACATAAAATGTATTATGCCTAAAACTTATTATAATATTCTACATATTTCTATTAATTTCTCGTCGAGTCAATGTCATTACAACAGAATTGCCATGCAGCTAATAATCAGTAATTGTATCAAACAAGTTTATACCATTGTTTATATCATTTTGTCTAAATAATACATTCTAGCACCTATAAGATTATCAAAGAAAGTACTGGGTCGTCTACAGAAAATATATAGGGTGGTCCCTAAGTATGTTCCGATATTCAAGAATGTGATTACTTGGGCCATTCTATAAAAAAAATTGTCCTAACTTGAGATCCATCTGAAAAAAAAATACGACAAAAATCGTACAAGATATTTTATTGAAACTTGCTATCTAAAAGATGATCAGTTTTTCATTTTGTAACTGGTCAAAAGTGTTTGATTCGTCAAAAATTTGCATAAGGGTACGCATATTTGATTTTGATGGGGAAAATACTTCAGTGATTTTTTCTAAATCTTGTAGGTTTTTCGATAATAGCAAAAAAAAATACAGAAAAATATGGTTTCTTTTTCGGCAGGATGAGCCGTTAATGACAAAAAAAGGAAAATATGTTTAGTCATATGTTCGACCTAAATTTGGAGACCTTTTATTTTACTTATTTCTTTAAAATCGTAAGCATAAGGCTCAATTACCTTTTCTTTAGTTACAAAATGTATCGCTTTGCGCAATGGCTCATGGAAATTTTTAAAATATGACCAAAAATTGTATATTTTCTAAATTTAAGCACCCTGTATCTCAAAACCGGAAGGCGTTAGAACATATGTTTAATAAACTTTTTTAAGGAAGACATAAGGAATCACCTCCTTAAATCTTCTGATTTACATACAGCAAACCTTGTATACCTACGTAGACTATGAATTAGTTGAAAGTTAAGTTACGAGTCACTACCAACACTTTAAACACTAATAATAATACACCCTGCATATCTCAAATATTTGACACAAAAGTATGTTTACAAAATTAGATTAGTTATTAATTGCAAAATTAAAACAGATCTAGCACAAGAAATTATTATTCGATAAATAATGAAAAAACGATGATATTATAACAAGCAATTTTTGGAACGTTTTTTATGCATTTTTTGGCAATGTTAACCTTTCGTCCCAGATAAACCCACACCAGATGCGAAAGCGCTCGCCTAACGCACGAAACAAGAATTAGTTTAAAGCTCCGTCTCCTTGGGATGGCCAGCCATCCGACGAAAAATAGTCATGGCACGCTCTAGTGTGATTCTAAACGCGAGTCTTGTGGTTTAGCCCGAGAGCGTTTCGAAAAACAATTCTTTATTTTATTTTTGTTAAAAATGACTGGTTATAAGTGCCTTTATTTGAATTGTTCTACTAAAAGCGGCGGCGAAAAATCATTATTTAAATTACCTCGCGATCCTGAAAGGTATGTATAAATGTTGTTTAGTGCACACTCCCGCACACTTATTTCCAAAATTATAATAATAATAAACTCCTTTATTTCAAATCGTAATTACAAATTACAAGTAACAAGTAACACAAAATGAAATGACGCCATGTGAACAAAAAAAAACTAAACATTTACCAAAACCAAAAAAGGTACTGTATACATTAAGCATTAATAAAATCTCCCAACGTATAAGGCTCCAAATTTATTAGCATTTTTTTAATCTCAATCTTAAATAGCTTTTGTGAACTATTTCCTTTATTTTATTAGGCGGATCATTAAAAAGCCTTAGACACATATAATGTGGGCACTTTTCGGTGAGCGTCAGTCTATGTATTGGGTAACTAACATTCAGTGTTCTTGTATTATATCCATGAGCCTTCGGCCTTAGATCAAATAGGTCTTTATTTTTAAAGAAAAACATTAAGCACCGATAAATATATACAGCTCAAAATGTCATTACGCCAAAGCTTCTAAAAACAGGTTTCATTATACTCCATCTAATAATTCTTATTATTCGCTTCTGAACAACAAAGATGTCTTGCGCTAAGATGTGTCTTCCCCAAAAAATAATGCCGAATTGACTGTTCTCATTCATATACCTGCCAAGAACCCTAATTCCATAACAAATTGTGTTAAGCATTTTTTTCACAGTATTTATATGAAAAGACCAATCAAAACATTCATTTATATAAATTCCTAAAAACTTTACATCTTCAGAAAAAAATAGTTCTTTATTATTGATATCTATAACAGGTGGCTTTAAGACTGTTGTTTATTTTGTTCTAAAAAGTAAGATATTTGTTTTGTCCTTCAAAATTTATTTATTTTTTATTTTATTTTTTTAAAACCATTCTGTTGCAAGTGTAAAAAAATGATTGGCCTTTGTTAAAATGTCTTGTATGTCTTTACTGCCAACAATCAGATTAGTATCATCGGCATACTTAACAATTGATGCGGTTGGTTGGTTATAAGAGAAAGGTCATTGACAAATAGTATGTATAGGATTGGTCCCAAAATACTTCCCTGTGCTATTCCTATATTATTGGACATTATGTCTGATTTATAAGTGTTCCCTCCCTTTGAGATTGCTACCGTTTGCTTTCTATCATTCACGTATGATATAAACCATTTTTTTACAGTTCCCCTTATTCCATATGTTTCTAACTTTTTAATAAGCAGCTCCCTATCCAGACAGTCATAGGCCTTGGGCAAATCCAAAAGCATTCCCAGCGCCAACTCGCCCCTCTCAAGCTGTTCTATGATAAACTGCAAAAATTGAAAAATAGCGGTTTGTGTCGATCTTCCCTTGATAAAACCATGTTGACATGAATTAAATAAATTGCAGTCTCTCACAAAACTAACCAATCTGGTACTCATCGCTAACTCAAAAACTTTTGAAAATCCGGGCAGCAGGCTTATAGGCCTATAACTGTCAAGAACTTCGGGATCTCCCTTTTTATGTAGGGGTTTGATTAGTGCAATTTTCAAATTTTTGGGGAAAAATACCATACGCAAATGAGTTATTTATCACATAGCACAAAACATCCTGCAATTCAAAAACGGACAATTTTACCATACTAGTTGGAATGTCATCAATTCCGCTACTATGTTTGTTTTTAATATCTTTTGCTATTTTACAAATTTCGTCCGGTGTTACCGAAGTTAAAAACATGGATTTTTCATTTTGTAACATATCAGAAGTAAACGGTATATTGACCAAATTAGTCAAAAGTTTTGGAATAACAGAAAGTAAATGTTCATTATACGCTTATTGTAAAATAGAATAAGCACGAAATTCAATTAAATATGAAAATTGGCAGATACAATGTTATAGTTGAATCTTTTTTTACTGGGGAATGTTTATAAATAGCAACAAAGCCACTGATAAAAATAACACCATTAATATTGTGTACCTTTTTGATTATAGGTTTAAGGCTTGGCTTCAAGCCGCTAGAAGAGTAGATCTTTTGAATAAAAGTAATGGTAATTACAAATTATGTGAAGATCACTTCGAACAGAAATGTTTTGAGGTATCTACAAGGCCTGTTAAGCGCATCTACAATACTGCTATCCCCTCTATATTTCTTGGCCCTAATCGAAAAGCTGAAGAAATGCCTGAAGGGCCTAATCCAAAAATCGTAATTTTATCCGATAAGTGATACTTATTTATTTTATTACAAATCTATATCAGTTGACCGACACTACAACAATGGAATATTAAACGATAATTTACAGTACGACAAGTGAGAGAACCTGGCTGGAAAGAATGCGATCAGAAAACTTGCAGAAACCTGAATGCTTCGATGCCGTCAACTGCGCTGGCATCATCAGGTAATTTCTCGCCGTAGACGTAGGCGGCGGACAGTTTCCTGATTGGCGACAGATTATTTTCGCATTCCTCCTCTGCCCCCCCTTCAGGTGTTGTTAAGGTTCTTTCACGCGTCGCACTGTAAAGTCTCTACGAAAATCCAACTAATGTTATACAGTGTCCGCCAGAATATTGGCCACATATGGGAAACATTTTTTTTTTATTAAGATATCGGAACTTTTGTTTTAAACAATCAATTTCGGCGAAAAAAGGCGAAGAAGTTCAGCTACGAGGTCGGGGATGGCAAGTAAGAAAATAAAAATGTTTTAAAAATATATTTGAAAAAATGGGAAAAAATTAAATAAACGTAAAAAAATGTTCAAAAGTATTATAAAAGGAAAGAAAAATAAATTTTTAAAAAATGTCAAGATTGTTCGGAAAATTAATAAAAGTGTTATAAAACCACGTAAGAAAAAAAATTTATTAAAATAAAAAAAATTGTTCAGAAAGTTAATAAAAATTAGTTTCGAAACCGGGGGCAAAAGTTGAGGAAAAAAAGTTAAAAAAAAAACTCAATTCCAAATATCTCTTTCAGAAGTTTTTTTAACGATTCTGACATTTATTTTAAAATATAGGTATTCAAAAATTGTACTTTGTATCAAAATTGCAGATTAAAAAAATTAAAATAAAGGTCCACTATACTAATTTTAGTAGTAACATTGTTTTCAAAGCTTCTGAAACAAATAAATAGTTTCTGAGATATGGCCAAGGTGGCCACCTTTCTGAAACATCCTTTATAATCTTAAAATGTAGCTATACAGGGTGTCCGGAAATAGCATCGCCAAATTACAGATGGTGATTCTACATAAGAAAACATGAACATTTTTTCATATGAACATGGGTCCGAAAATGCGTAGTTTCCAAGATACAGGGTGTCAAACTTTTTATAAAAAAATCAGTTTTTTGTTAATATCTTAAATATGATTTTACTGATTTTGTTGAAATTTGGCAGGGTTATCTGTAGTAATAAGAGGCTCATTTAGCCATAATTGGATTAAAAATAAATAGTCCAGTGGCGTCCCGGAGGGCATCATACCGAATATTATCGACAAAAAAAGTGTGCGCCGCTGACTTTTTCAAACATTTTATATTTTTTTCGTATTAAGCAACTAAAAATACAATATTTTTGATTCTCGAGTTTTTTTCGTATCTTGCTTCGTTTTCGATAAAAAAAAGTAAAAACCAGTTTATTACATTTCCAACCTTTTTTGATAAAATCGATATTTTTATTTATATCTTAAATATGCGTTTACCGATTTTGTTGAGATTTATAGTGTTATCTCTAGTAATAGGCGGCTCATTTAGCCTTAATTAGATTAAAAATATAATGTCCAGTGGCATCCCGGAGGCACCATACGGAATATTATTGACAAAGAAATGTGCGCCACTGACTCTTTTAAACATTTTATATTATTTTCGTATTAAGCATCTAAAAATACAACAATTTTGTTTCTTGAATTGTTTTCGTATCTCGCTTAGTTTTCGAGAAAAAAAAATTAAAACCAGTTTATTACATTTCTTTAGGGCACCGCAAATTCTACATGAAACGCTGTAATAAACTGGTTTTATTTTTTTCTCAAAATCGAAGCAAGATACGAAAACAATTTAAGAAACAAAAATGTTGTATTTTTAGTTTTAGTTGCTTAATACGAAAAATATATAAAATGTTTAAAAGAGGCAGTGGCGCACATTTCTTTGTCAATAATATTCGGTATGATGCTCCCAGGGACGCCACTGGACATTATATTTTTAATCTAATAAACGCTAAATGAGCCGCCTGTTACTACAGATAACCCTATTAAATTTCAACAAAATCGGTGAAAGCATATTTAAGATATAAATAAAAATATCGATTTTATCAAAAAAGTTTGGAAATGTAATAAACCGGTTTTTACTTTTTTAATCGAAAACGACGCAAGATACGAAAACAACCTGAGAATTAAAAATATTGAATTTTTAGTTGCTTAATACGAAAAAAATATAGTGTTTGAAAAAGTCAGCGACGCACACTTTTTTGTCAATAATATTCGGTATGATGCCCTCCGGGACGCCACTGAATTTTATATTTTTAATATAATTAAGGCCAAATGAGCCCCTTATTACTACAGATTACCCTGCCAAATTTCAACAAAATCAGTAAAATCATATTTAAGATATTAACAAAAAACTGATTTTTTATAAAAAGCTTGACACCCTGTATCTTGGAAACTATGCATTTTCGGACCCATGTTCATATGACAAAATGTTCATGTTTTTTATGTAGAATCACCCTCTGTAATTTGGCGACGCTATTTCCGGACACTCTGTATAAGTAATTAAAATAATCTTTGTAATTTTAATTCTGTTTTCGTAAAAAAACAAAATCATATATGAATCTTAGTCTGAACCATCAAAATTTTTTCTTTAGCTACTCCCTTTAAAATAGGTTGGCAAAATTGGTTACGAAACTGTCAAAAAATAAATTTTGATACCGACACAGAAATGTCATTGTCCTTGCGGCCAATTTAAACGCTCCCGCTCTCTACTCTTTCAAGTAAATCCACATCGAAAACTTTGCTTGACAAAAAATAACCTTAAACCGGCAGCCATAATATCACTAGATTTCCATGACCGCCTGTTGGGAAAAAAGGCTACTGAAAATTTTTATTTTTCCTGAACCAGTCCACCAACAAAACAAGTTTTCATTTAATTGGTGCAGACCAACTATTTTAATTTTGAAAAACAATTTTATAATCGTACCCAGATTATTTGGTGCAGGCCGCGTATAACCGCCACGTCAAGGTTAAAGTTGACTGGCGAGGAATTTGCCGACCTTTCGCATCTGGTGTGGATTTATCTGGGCTTTGGTTAAGAAAAAACACCATACTAATCTCTGTAATTGTAGCTGGTGCCACTCATCTGCAATGCAACTTTAGAATTGTGATATCATTTTAGTTGGTTTACTATACTAGTATTTCCATCGTCATAATATTAATAGTGCTGTTTGTAGACGCGCTAGAGTATTCTTGCCTTTATATATATATTTAAATCGATTGATTATTAACAGAATTATTTAAATCGATTATTATATAATATAGCGAATTAAGACTTGTCTAGACAGCCATAGGAAATACAAATTTTCTTCAAAAACCGTAAAACATAACGTTTTACGGTTCGGTTCTAAAAATCGCAAAAAAGAGACGCATAACGGAAAAATATGTTTTTTTCTTCATCGCTTAATAAACTAATGATTTTTATGAAATTAACAAATATCACATATTATTCAAAAAGTCGTTCCAAGATCCTTTCTCCATTTTTGAGATAGAGGAAAGATACAAGATTTATTTTATTATAATTTGTCATAGATGCATACTAATCCGCTAGCTCAATAACATAGCAGTGGCGAACATCAATATCATGAAGTTCCGGATCCGAAACGGGCTAAGGGCTAACTATACCATCAGTAGTGTTAATTGCACGATTACCATCTTCATCTGTACAGTCAAAGCTTTTAATAGCCGAGCACTAAAATGAACAATAGCATGTTCCTCTAAATTCCAAAAACATAAATTGTATAACAAATGCTCGCATGTTAGCAGCATAAGTATGACAATCTAAAACTTTTAAAAAACTAAACGAGCAAAACTCGATTCACGGTTTTCCAGTTGGCGTCTAAAACCAAAATATAAATACACAAAATTCAACTACTCTCCTAACCCATTTCTTAATGTCATACGATGACTTTATTTTTCATATTTGTATCCTTGGAGATGCCTTTCTCTCCTAGTTCACTGAATGAGATTTTGGGAGGCTCAGTGGGGGACACGGGAGCTATGGTCAACCTTAGGGAAGGATCGTCAAATTTGGTGTCTTCGTCTATGCTGTCGATCGACGAGGATCTTTCTGATTGTAGGCGTGTTCCAAAGCTTGGCCCGCTACGAACAGAACGGCGTTCAAGTCTGCTAACCTGAAAATTATTCATTTATAGGATTGCTTATTTCTATAGAGGTACTCATACAAGAATATGAAACTCACAATCTTATAAATATAGGAAACATTATTAAAGGGTGAAATATGATCAATAATTTACTGTCCTACTATGAAATTATTTATTACACAGCTACAGCTAATTTCTAAAGTAAAATAAAAGTAAATAATAACTTGGTATGCAAAAATTTAGCTGCAAATTTATAATTAGATGGATTGATGTTAGTGAAAAATCCCAAAATATAATAAAATGTAATTTAAGCGTTTTTTAATTTGAGTAAAATTCCTCTTAGCCCAAAATATCAATTGGAGAAAAAATATTACCTATGCTATAGCTTTTTCAAGGCACAAATAAATGCCCACCCCAAATTTTGACCTAATTTGATAGTCAAAAACTGTTTCAGTCTTAGACTGATTCCGATGATTTTTTTGCGCATTTTATAGACCTAAATTATTATAAAATTTTTCAATTTTCATGATACACGAAGAGAAACGGAACAAACAACATTTATATTCCTTATATTTAAAAGATCCTATGAAGTAATTAAGATATAATATTACTATGCGTGTTCCTTTATGTTTTTGCGTACCCGGTATAAATTTTTCTAATTAAGAATTTTTTTGAATGTTTTAGGACAAACCAAACTTTTTTCGTAAATTAAAAAATGACAAATAAAATCCTCTTCTGTAGTCAAGTGGGCACACACAAAATATATTACGAAGTTATTATTCCTGTAAAATAATTTATTTCTTTTTCAGGGAACTTTAATCTCGACTGCAGTTCTCTTAAAAAGAGTTTTATTTGTCATTATCATTTTAAATCCCAAGATCTATGTAGGAGAAATTTGCCCAAAACCGCATTACCCCTGAAATATTCTGTTGAACGAAAACTGCATTTCAAGGTATATGAAAAATTTTCAGTTGCTTCAGTTCAAGAAGACCCACTTCCATCAACAATTGTAATTCAACTGAAGGTCACTGAACCTGGTGACGTAGCATTTCTAACACCAATGAAAAAATAAGGACTGTCTCCTACTAGTAGTACTCCAGCACTGTTACTATAAGTAGCGATTGGGAAAAAGGAGTATTTCCCATAGAAGAGCCATCAACTGTGCATTCGTCGAGTACAGATACTTCGAGAAAGAGAAAACTGAAAAGAAGGTTGGTTGTTCTGAAAAAGCAGTTAAGGAGTAAAACTTCACAAATGACTCAAGCTAGAAAAAAACGCATGAAGAGATTACAAAACATTGTATTGGATTTGAACCCAGAGATTTAAATCTGTTATCTCCATTTACCAGGGCTATAGTTAGAATGCAATTGTATCATAAACGCAGGATGCCCTTTTTGAAAAAAGAAAGAAAGATAGCGAACAGCATGTTTTATAAATCATAAATTAGTTCTTCCTTCCGAATCTACTCTTAAAATGTGGATCACACAAAAGAAAGATTCGATAATATAATATATCCAAATCACTATTCTGATTTGAAATAAAAATACAAGGCATAATAAAGCCAGAAACACAGACAGCTCAAATATTCCCTAAAATATGACCGTCTAAATGGAAATCTAAAATATGGATTTTCGTGGTACAATATGTTAGATGTTTGATTGATACTTTACCATTTGTGGTAAATGTTGATGTTAGCTTCAAGAATCCATTGCATTGGATATTGCTTATTAAAACGACCTAAAACTCTGAGTATCTGTGTATCAAAGAAAGTTGAGAATCTTCATGAACTGACTCCAAAACCGGATAAGCATCGTCTCCATTTATTTTTCTTTGATACTGAATGAGCATAGTAGATCCAGTTATTATGTTACTAATTTATGTAATCCCTATATTAAATCGCATTTATTCAGGTAACTTTAATTCAATTCTCCAACTACTTTGGATTATTTGAGTTATTTCTTTAAAAATTATCATCTTTGGAACATAGATTATTTTAAAGTAAAAATTAAAAAAAAATAAACAATATAGGCAATGCATGTCGAAAAGCTTATATCCTGGTCTATGACCATGGCCTTACCGGATTATGTAATACAATGCGAAGCTAATTTAAGCATATCAAACACATATAAAAAGTGGAAATTAAAATTTGAGCAGCTTATAATGAAAACTAAGGGTACCTTAATCTCGGGTGAACTTAATATTTCTTGATTTTCGTACACCCTAAAGAACACCTATTACCATACAAAACGTTATATTTAACATGCAAGTCTGTTTTTATAATAGAACAACCTTCTACCTCACAGCGTATACAATTAAACTATAATCTTAAGTTTCAATATAATAGCAAAATGCAGAACTATACTTATCTACAACTATTTACTGCAGGAAGCAATACATCAAACATAGGTTACTAACCTAACCGAGCCATTTCCAAGGCTCAATTTCCGGACTGGTGATTGGCGTTGGAAACTAAATAAATATGTTTGTTAAAATAGTGTTAGAAGTAAATGCCTCCACTGAACTTAACTTGATTAGAATGTCTTCAAGGGTAATTACAATGAAATAATAAATTAATACCCATCAGATAATTTGTAATAGTGTTGTTTGAACTTAAAAACTATACTATATTAGTAGTTATGGATAAAATGTTGTGTGGCAAATCGTTGTAAAGGTAATTTTCTACCGGAACATAATTTATAATAAAAAGTGCCTTATTCAATTTAAGATAAAAAGAAAGGATAGGTGCACTTCCGGTGACCGGAAGTGACCGATCTCATACTTGGTAATTATTATGCATCTAAAGAAACATTAATATCTATTTAATATATAAAATACATATAACAAAAGTAAATAATAGACAATAAGTGTAAATTTGGCGTTAGAAGGGCGGCCATTCTTTCTGTCCGAGGGGTATGTTTGGTACGTTTTTGCCTTCAAAGGGTAATACTTCATATTTTAAATGAATCGGTAAAACAATCACGTTTGCATAAATACATCTCAAATAATTGTGGACAATTGCGCCTTCCGCGCTGCTTTATCAAGGCAGTGCAACTTACCAGCCAGTGAAAGATTGATTTTGAAATATTAGGTTGATGCATAAGTCCGTAGCGTTTTCGGTTCCTCGGGGCAAGAGCGCCTTGGAATGAAACGCATATGGTATTTGTCAATGTCATTTTAGTGTTACAGTCTTGTGGTCCTAAAAACGCCGAAAGTTGTTTCATTTTTAGGAAACGTTGTTTTAATTATCAGTTAAAGAAAATAGAGTGTCAGGTAGGAAGAAATGAACATTTCCGACATATCCTTCTGTTTCAGTATAACCGTGGAACAAAAGCATCGAAGGCCGTTAGAACCATTTGGGGAGATCGCTATCGGGGACCAAAAACAGCTGACGTTGTATCACAGCCGGAAAAGGCGTGAGCAAAGAGAATACCTGACTTCACATTGCCAAGGTGCTCCTGCATCAATTCGATGTTGTGTGCCTTGCTAGCTCTTCCGCAGGTCCCTGGTGCGAAAAATCACAACTTCTGGGTAGGTTCTCTGCCCTGGACAAGCATGGCAAGAATATACGTGTCTGGTGCAGCTATAGCAATGGTCAGGCTATTATTTTTTGCTACCTTCGGGGCTGTCTGCACGTTCAAGGCATCTGCATCCCCGGGGTCTTGTAGCAAACTCATCCTTCTCTGTTCGAGTGCAGGCTTCAGAAGGCGGGTCAAGTTTGTTTTATTCTGACCGTTTCCCAGGAAGTTGGCGTGTGCTGTAGAGACAACGATGTCGGCTCGCGTAGTTAGGGTAGGGGAGCTTGTCCCCGTAGTTCTTCGCTGTTGCTCTGATGACTTGGTTGACAACGCAACGAAGTATGGCAGGGGTGCGTGCAAGTCCGGATGTGGAGACGCGTGTGGATGACCGTCCGCGGGGATGATGTGCCGGGAATGATGCCATCACTGCAGTTGGTAGTGTTCTAATGCAGAATTGCCTCATAATGAAGAAGACCCAGGTGGCATCTAGAGTAATTACATTTTGTTTTTTTTTTCTTTTAATTGCATAGTTATCTGCGAAAATGTCGTCATGGTATTTCTAGCCATATTTATAGACTGGTTTAACCGTACATAGTACAGTTTTTATACTACTGTTTCAGTAAAATGTATGTCCACATTTAATATATTTTAAGTATTATAAGTGGTACTGTTACATTTAATATGAATATTTATAATAATTAAATATTTTCAAGGGCTGATGTGCCCTTATTTCTCTTCAAACAACTCTTTTATCCCATGTTCATATCCTTTAAAACCTCACGCGCGCCCTCGCGCAAACGCCACCGCACGCGCCTTCACACACACCTACTAACACACCCAACACATTCACACCTATAACATACGCACGCCCCCACAAGATGCCCATTTTGTCCCGTTTTTTAGCCATTTCCGTTGAAATTTTTTCCCGATTGGAAAAATTGTCATTTTCTGGTTGAAAAATAGTATATTGTGTAACTAGGAGGAAAAGCAAAACATTCCTGGACGAGTGTGGTAATTGCTGGACGAGGCGCAGCCGAGGCCAGCAACACAGGAGTCCAGGAATGTGCACATACTATTTTTTTATCCGATCGAAATTAATTAGAATACGTATTTATAAAAATAGAGCCAATTACGCTAAATAAAATCGGTGTTTTAAATTTAAACTCAACATAATATCAAGTTTTGAATCGAGCGAGCTTGAAGTTTATTACGTAACTACAGCTAAATGTTACCTTTGATTGGCGTCAGATCTGAGAAACAAGGCGTTTGAATAGGACGGAAATGTTACATTCCCGGCCTAGGACGGAAATGTTACATTTCCGGACAGATATTTTCTATTCCTGTACAGTTATTGCATGTTGCTAAGCAACGAATACAATATACTGGAATCATGACTTTTGCGGTGAGAAAACACATCGGAAAGGTGTCGTTTTTCGTCCGATCAGATAAAAATATTTTTTCTTCAAAAAAAATTTGAATCATGATCAGGTGCCGTGAACGCTAATTATTTTTCTATTTTACATTAAAATTGAAATATTTCGATTGGCTCAAAATTTGTAACAAAATAAAACACTGTTCTTTAAAAATTAACTGTAATTTTTTTCTATGATTTTTGAATTAAAATTAAACGTATTGACTTGTGGTGTGTTTTATTTATAACAGAAAAAAGTATACATACAGCCTTAAACATTCGTTTTTAATAAAGTCCCATGATTATAATCAATGCTTTTTTGAAGTATACTAACAATGTTAACAGCAGTGGGGGAAAGGGAGGGGGAGTGGAAACGTACCACAATACTCACT